>JEMP01000008.1:495295-600126 GCA_000738655.1 Venturia pyrina ICMP 11032
TTTCGGATTCGGAACGTCCCGATTTAGATAGGAACTATTTAATCCTAGTATAATCTATACCGCGGGAACCGTAATAGCCGTAAAAATCATTCCGTCGGCTGCAACTAGGAGTGTATATAGTATTTATTTATACCTAATATATCCGAATTTTATCCGAGCGGTCTACGCACGTTATCTAGGNGCGGACTCTACACTTCAGGTTATACGCGAGAAATCAAGCGAAATGCCCGAGATTTTCTACTTCTAGTATAGGTACTCCGACGAAATTTTCTAAGGAATCCTACTAGATATAGGAGTAGCTAGAATCTCTATAGCCGGAGAACCGTAATTCCGAGCGCTATAATCTTACTTATACTATTAGGGGGATGAAGGTCATGTACAAAGGATAGGCTTTAGAACAGGAACTAGATTATAGAATAGGGCGGATTAAGGAGCGAGAAGTAAGTAAGTAAGNTGATATTATTGTTCGAAAGAACTATATATCTCTTTCGTGCAGAGACTACGGACCCCTATTATATACCTAGGCCGAGGTATTACACGAGGAATCTATACTAGAGGTATTTTTTAAATAGGTAAGAACCCGCTAAAAATATACTTATAATATATAAGATTATAGTATTCCTCCGTAGTTACCCTTCTTTCTCTAGTAATAACTATAATGCCTTATCTAGCTATATTCGCGCGAAAACATTCCAACCTAGCTAATTATAATAGTATATTCGCGCGAGGCCATCCTGTTACCTATATATAGCCGTAGATTATTTGGTATTCTAACTTTTATAACCTATAGGATACCCGGTAGAGTCGTATAATTAGCTTTCTTAAAGNGGATAGTTATATACCTACAAACTAGCGTACAGGTTAATAATAATAAGAATTAAGTAATAGTTATCTAATCTTAGTCTATTTCCTATATAGTCTTNATGGTTGATGTTGTTGATGTTGTTGTTGTTGGATGTTGAGACGCGTCGAGGTTGTGAGTTTTGGCGAGCTGCCAAGCCCAAGCCCAAGCCCAAGCTCGACTCTTCGCACAAGCACAACGTGCCCAACCCTCATCACCATCTCGTGCTCAACATTGATTTGGCGAAGCAAGAAAGACCACAAGGCTGCCAAGAAGAGGATGTAGAGAGGTCGATTATGATCACGTGAGAGAGCTGAAGCGCGACAGCCAGAGCCTCACGCTGCATAAGGTACGAACTGAAGGTATTTCCGGCTCCATCCGCGGCCGGACGATTCGTCATCATTAGACCTTTCACCGTTGCAATTCCACCCCCTTTTCTCCTATTTTGTTTTGCACTCCTCTCATCGTGACTATCTTCATCACTTCGACGTCTCCGAATTCTTGCCCGCCTTTGTGGACGCCATGTCCGTCTCCACCATCGGCAGCTCGTCTGTCTACGCTGCCAAAGAAACCACTTCTACACGACCCTCTAAGGGGAAGTTCAATTTCGTCTTCAGACGCAAGAACAAAGTTGAGCACCAAAAGACGGAGGAAGCGCTTCTGGAGAAAAAGAAATCTAACAAACTCACAAAGACGCCATCAAAGCAGACGATTGCGTTGAAGAAACAGGAGAACCCGCAACTTGTATGGAACCGAGAAGCGAATAGATTTTCGCGGGACTTGGATAAAGACACAGGTGAATCCAGGGATCATACAGTGTTGCTGCACGCTTTGCAACATCGTGAATCCAATGAATCCTTTCCGGAGTATATCGAGATTGACAACACGAACAAGAAACCAGGAGAGGCCAGTATCGCGAGCCTGCCTCCTCAACTATGGCATCTCGTCACCAGCTTCCTCTCTCTGTCTGACACCGCGAACCTCGTCTTATCAACCAAAACACTGCTGAACAAGCTGGGGACTGGAAGCTGGAGAAGAATCAACCTTCCAGAACATCGACAACAACGAACTGACTTCCTGATGAAAATGGATCGGTCTGTACCAAATCATCTATACTGCCCTATATGCTCCGTATATCACCTCAGAATCCAGAACGGTTCAGAATCAATAAAACCAACCCTCACACTAAATCCCCTCTTCCTCTGCCCGATGGTTGACAAAGTCACTCCACCTCGGACGCGTATCGCCTCTGGCCGCACCCTCCCCTTCACCTTCGCCCAGCTCGCTCTACGAGCTCACAAGTATGGGCCCCAATATGGCATCACTCTGGACTCCCTCTCCCGGCGCTGGACCGACAAATTCGGCTGGTCCCACACAACAATGTACCGAATCCACAACAACCGCCTCCTCATGCGCGTGATCAGTCAAAAATTCGCGCCAGGTGGTATGGTCGAAGCCGCAAAACGTGGTTTCTTCTACAACATGCAGGAAGACTTCACCCCCTACTTTTCTGTCTGCACTCATTGGCGAGATGGGGAATTAATGACCATCTGCAAATGCGCCGTCGACCACATCCCCGCCCCCAAGTTCGCAATCAGCGAACAACACAAAATGCACAAAAAACCGCTTCCTGAAAAACCACGCATCGTCGCCCTCTGCGGCGTCTGTCAACCCATGCGTCGCTGTCCCGAGTGCCCCACCGAATATCTCGTTGAACTCAAACTCGTTGAAGATGTCAAAGACGCCGTCTATCGCTTCAAGCAGGCGATTGTTATTACGAGGTGGAGTGATCTGGGTGATGGCTCCACGCCTCAGAATTTGGAGTGGGCGGCTGTTAATGGTAAGGCGGGGTATAGTTCTGTTATTGAGATTGGACGGAGGGCTTTGAGTGGCATTTTTGAGGCGCAGATGAGTTTGGATAATATGAATCTGCCCGGGCAGAGGATTCTTTCGTTGAATCCGAAGATGGAGAGGACGGATGAGGATAATGAGACGTGGTATTGATGCTACCATTCGGAATTGGGGACCCTACTGTGCCAAGTGATTAAATTTGGTGAGGGCCCCCGCTAGAACTACCTAATTTGTTGGGTGGGTCCCTCTTCAAGTGGCGGGTACCTCCTACTTCCGAGCGCTCTTTTCACCTGGGAGCCAAACGTCCACTTTTGATCATTTCAACTGTTTACACCTGCGAGATTCTCATGCTGTCTGAATCGCGCTTGTGACGCAGCTGCCTCCTGCACTGCCACTGTGTCTGAGGTCGTCTGCCTTGATTTTGACCCATGGTCACTAGCTACCATTCTAGACGCTGTGCCTCCTTCAAGCGAGACCAAAGATGGCGAAGCTCCGTGAGAGGCACCTTTTGTCTGCTATATATGGCTGTCAAGTCTGGTCGTCAGAGTCCTGTTCAAGTATTCCCGCTGACCTCACCTCACGATGAGCAGCTGGCTTGCGTCTTTTCTAGGCAGGGCTTCATCCTCGAATCAGTCAGCGGCGCCTACAGCCTCAGCTGGATATCCATCAAACCCAGTGCCTATCTTTACGCACGAGAGACCTCTTCGAAAAGAAGCTGCAGAGATTCGGCTGTTGCGTATCTCCCCTGCCACTTTTCGTTCTTCCCCTCTCCGTTGTCAATTGATATATACATCGCTTGATGGCCTTCCTACCTACAAAGCCCTGTCATATACTTGGGGATCTCCCTACAGCGAGAATCTATCCTGGCGACCCGTACCTAGTCTTGGAGAAGCACGACTGTTGATTGACAACCAGCCTGTCAATATCACCGCCAATCTGAATTCTGCGCTCCGTTATCTTCGGCCACAAAATGAACATCTCATCCTCTGGGTCGATGCTATATGTATCAACCAAAATGACAACGAAGAAAAGGCCTGGCAAGTTCAGCAAATGCGTCGGGTTTACGAAATAGCGACGTCGACAATTGTATGGCTTGGACCTCCGGCAGATGGCAGCGATTTGGCTATCGAAGCTCTTTGTGCTATGAGGAGATTTGCACTTCGGACACAGCATCACCGGAGGTTACCTGACTCTGGCATGGTCGACATGACGCAAGCCGAAAACGACGACGAATCACCACAAGCCTATGCAGACCTCGTGATCGCCGGTTCTTTTGGCCAGCTCTTCCAGAAACCTGTGCAAAGTAGTCTCGAGTTGCCACTATATCCGATTGAAGAAGTCGCAGCGTTGCTTGAGAGAGGTTGGTGGGCTCGTGTCTGGGTACTTCAAGAGCTGGTCCTAGCTAAGCGTGTCGATTTCGTATGCGGTACGAAGGTCATGCCAGAGGCCGACGAGGTCTTTGGAACATTTTTAAACACGTGGGATCACCAGGTGCGAGAGTTTGGAAGGCCAGCGAGAATGCTCGATCACCGTCCTTGGACAATGATTGATACGAGACTACAATACGCGCGATCGAGAGAATTGCTACCACTGAGAGTGCTGCTGGAGGAAGCAGCACTGGCATCACTCCAAGCAAAAGACCCTCTGGACAAAATATATGGTATTTTAAGTTTGGCAAAAGACAGCTCAGAGTTGGGTATTGAGGTCAATTACACCATCACCTACCAAGAGTTGTACACCGAGCTAGCCAAGGCGTATATCCTGCGAGGTAACTTGTGGTTCCTTTCCTATTGCGGAACTGGAATCAAGCCAAGTGCCACACTTCCAAGCTGGGTAGCAGATTGGAGTCATGACCATGGATTTCGACCTTTCGGCTATATGCTTGCATCAAAGCAGACTCCCTCTCAATCGCCCTTCGCTACCTTTCCACCCCTCGAGCCTGGCCGTCCCTTATCCCGGCAGAGAGTCGTACTTCAAGGTATCATTATAGACACAATCGACTACGTCTCAGAAGCTCGCCCAAATCACTCTCAGATAAATCTCTCCACACTCGGCCGCAGTCAGATCATTGGTTGGATAGCACGCACAACCCGCGAACTTATCGATGATCTGGTGGATGTGCGATCTCGAGGTACTTTGGACAATGTATGCTGGACCTTCGTCGCCGGTAACATCGCTATACCGTCCACCGATTATGCTTTGCCCATGTCAGAACAAGAAGCAGCCGTTCGCGGTGCCTTTAGAAAACTCCTTGATACGTCAACAATCGCAGGAAAGCTGAATTTTGACAATGATTGGGGCACGGCGGATAGTTCTACGTCTCCAGCTACGGTGAGACAACGAGTAGAAAGCTATTTCCATTGTACGATGAATGTCACGAATGGGCGGTGCGCTTTTCGATCAAGGTCTGGTTGCATGGGTCTTGGTTCCATGCGAATCAATCGTGGCGATAAACTGGTCATGTTCCGGGGTGGGGTTGCTTTGATGGTGATGAGAAGTGTTGGTATAGAAAGTCGTTATCGTATCATTGGTGAGGCCTGGGCTAATGATTCTCGGAGGGATAGCCTGTATAATCAGATGCTGAAGGATTATGGATCGGCCTTGTGTGGATATACTGATGATGGGGATAAGAGGTTGGAGGAGATGGAGTTGGAGTAAGTTAAAAGAGTAGAATCCATCTTGATCCTGAAATGGGATTGTCGTGAGCTATGCTATTACATTGATACTCATTCCATCGACTTTGATTGTAGTAAGGAGTTCCATTTGATGGGCTCGAAACGATAGTGGGCCCTTGTAATTCATGAGGGGTTTGTTAGCCGAGGGTTTAGAACTAGTTCTACTGTACGGAGGTACCTCCTAGGGTGTGCCAAATTTAGTCCTCGACTTACCTACCGCGCGCTCAAGAACTCAAACCAACACAACGACCTTTGGGTTCGTAAGACGGCGTCTTTCTCTCGAATCGAATCAGACAGGCATGGAGTACAGTAGATGATCAAAGTATGGATAAAGTACAGTATAGCCCAATAGATGTGGAAACGCTCTCTGTTCACACCTCTGGATAAACATCCGTCCTCCTCAACAACGGCACCTCCCTCCTCACCCTTATTGTCGTCTCCTCTTCAACGTCAAAAGTCGCAAGCTCAGGCTCACCGCTCCATTCCCCACTTAACTCGGCTTTCACCTCACCCCATGGATCGACAACAAGCGAGTGACCATACGATACTCTCTTCTCGTTATGTCTCCCTACTTGCGCAGACGCAACAACATAGGATTGTGTCTCAATAGCCCTCGCCCTGAGCAATGTCTCCCAATGCGCTTTTCCGGTTGGGACCGTGAAAGCAGAAGGATACGTAATGACTGTAGCACCAAGCCGACGGAGTGCGATCGCAGGCTCAGGAAATCGGAGGTCAAAACATATCAATAGTCCCACGGAACCGACCGAAGTTTTGAAAGGCTTGACAATTTCTTTGCCCGGTTGTACGGAACTACAGTCGTCAGCAGACAGCTCTCGAGAAGAGGATAACGAGGCTTACTCAGACTCCTTCAACACAGGGCCTCCATCAATCTCCACATCGAAAAGATGCAACTTCTGATATCTTTCCCTGATCTCACCCATCTCATCAATCCAAATCAACGTATTCCTCAACCTCCTCGTCCCATCTTTTACATCTTCAACCGCAGGTTCGTGGATCCCGACATTAACCGGTAATCCGAATTTCTTCGCTTCAGCTTGGAGACCGAGAACGAAGGGACTTGATGAAACTGGTTGGACGAGGGAAAGGGACTCAGCGGCCGAGGAAGCTATGTAGTCTGATGCTTCGGGGAGGAACAAGGCCTTGGCTCCGGCTGCCGACGCTTTCTGGATCAAGGTTGTGCATTGGGCGAGGTTTTTGTGGAGGTTGTTCGTTGAGTTGATTTGGCCTATTGCCTGGTGCATCGGTTAGCAGCAATGTTTGTAAACGATGAAATTGATTGGAGAGATTCTAAGGAACAGAAAGCGTGTTTTGCCTGCATCCATCGAGCTCCTGTCTTGAGATCAAACAATGGCGCCAAGATTAAAATGCTGTTAGGAAGTTCGCACGCTCGGGCTCAGTTCAAAATCTTGGCAGATTCTATGAACAATTTGCAAAGCTGGAGCTTTTATCATGGGTTTGGACAGGATCGTATGATAGAGCTTCAGAGAATACTTCATCTTTAACGAGAAATAGTTGAAGGAGCAACTCGTAAGAAAGACGATAACCTTTGAATGACTAGCAATCCAAGTGACCAGTTAGATCTGAAGTCTCAAAGCTCTTTCTTGCTCTACCCTACCATGCTCGAGTCCGTTCTTGTTTGAAGATTAGGGATACCTGAAGAATGACACATGCAAGAATATACATGAGGAGGTTGAAGTAATTGCGGCAGACTAATGAGTAAACAGAGCAAAACATGATTTGAAGGTATTCTTACAGCTTTTACCATTTTCCCCAGCATCTATGAGTCTGTATTGATTACGTGTATTGGAGATCAAAAGTGTTGATGTTGAGGTTACGCGTGGCTTGTGGCTTGTGGCTTGTGGATGAGGAACGCGGAGCTCAAGACGCAGACCCTGGACATCGTCAAACCTGATCCCAGAGAGACGGATTCGTAGCACGACAACGAAGACACGTTGTGGAAAGACGAAACCCAACTGTACTTCCTGATATGAAAACACACCACCCGCTACCAACAATGCACCATTCCAAACGTCAAAGAAGCCTTTCCTGAACGCGGATCACCCGGACGAGGTATCAGCTGCAGCCTCAACAATGGCGGCACCACAAAAGCAGGGCTCTAGATGGGGTCTAGGGAATCTCGTGTCTGGAGCCGTAGCCGGCCTGGAATCGCGTCTGGATACCATCCTCGCCGACGATGAAACAAGAGCAGCGGAAGAGGCGGCGCGGAAAGCAAAAGCTGCGGCTTCGCGACCTGCGGTTTTGAAAGCAGATACACCTGATGGCTCGAGGGCAAGCTCGAGAAATAGAGCCAACGATCGGTTGGCGGAGAAGTTGGCGAAAAGGGAGACGGCAAGGGCGGCGGGCATGAGGACACCGGTTGAGATGGCCAGTCCGAGGCCGAGTATCACGGTCGCGAGGGAGAGTGGGGAGGTGAGACAGGAGGATGTGGGTGCTGAGATCAGGGGAAAGGAGACCGTGGAAGAGGAAGGTAGAAAGAGTATTGCTGCGGATTCTACATTGCCTCAGATGAGGCCGGATGAAGCTACGACTGCGACTACGCAAGCGATAGGGACAGGCCTCAAACCTTCGCTTGAAGCACGGAATGGCGTCTCTGCCAGACCATCTACAGACTCTTTCTCCGTCAGACCCTCAAATGACTCCTTTTCCGTTCACGAACCCATCATACAAGAGAAACCTATACTCCGACGCTCACCGTCCTTCCTCGAATCCGAGCTCTCACGCGTTACGAAGACACACGATGAGAATACCCGCAACTACCAGGAAGAACTCCACGCCCACCTCGAAAGAATAGATGCCCTTCAAGCGAAGCTTGCTTACCTGGCAAGCCAAACCTCCGCCGCAGCACGAGAGGCTGCGTCCTCCGCCCCCTCAGGATCAACGGAGAAGAAACTGGCTGAGCAAGAGGAGAAAATAGCACAGCTTCTTGAAGAAGGACAAAAGTTGAGCAAGACAGAGTTGAAACACATGACCGCAATTAAGAAAATGAGGCAACGAATGCAAGAAGAGGAGAAAGACAGGGCTGATTTGAAGAGACGGCTACACAAAACAGAGCAAGAATGGACAGACCAACGAGATCGACTACGGATACTAGAAGAGCGAGATAAAGCGGCTCAAGAAAGACTAAAAATCCTTCCGAAAATGGAACAAGATTTTGATTCGCTGAAACGGGAGAAAGAGACGTCAGATCGTGAGGTCTTGGAATTGAGGAAACAACTTTTGGAATCAGAAAGACGAGCCGAAGATGCAGAGAAAAGAGCACAAACGGACAAACTGGAAGATCAAGTGCGAGTTGTCGCAGAACTCAACGACGAACTCTCCAACGCGCGCATAGAAAAAAGGCTCGTGGACGATAGAGGCAAAGCAGAAGTCAAGAAAGTTCAAGAGGAATCTACACGACAAGCTGAGAAAGCCAAACAATTAGAACTAGAGCTACGGAATGATGTCCAGGTAAGTCATATACTCCTCCACTATTATCTCAAAATGCCTTTCTAATTACTATAACAACAGAACCTCGAGACCAAACTCGAACTCCTCCGCTCGCGCTCCGAAGAATCAACCTCCACAACAACGACCTCAGACCAAACCAAATTACTACGCCAAGTAGAAACACTCCAGACACAATACTCTCTCGCATCCGAAAATTGGCAGGCTCTCGAATCATCATTGACTTCAAGAATAACCACGCTCGAGAAAGAAAGGGACGAAGTAGCCAAGCGAGAAGCAGATATGCGCAAGAAAGCCCGAGAAGTAAACGCCAGATCACGCCGTCTGGAAGAAGAACTCGAGGCGGAGAAAGACGAGAAGGCTAATTTTGAAGCTGAGATTTCTACATTGAAGACGAGTATGAAGAAACTACAATCTAGGGTAGAAGCGGCAGAGAGCAGCGCGGAAGAATCCCGTTCCGAGTTGGAGAAAGAACGCAAATCTCTTCTGACCAAGTTGGAGGAGGAGAAAACGAAATGGAGATTGGAATCCCTAGCTAATGCCTCTGGACCCCCAACACCGAGCGAAAGCAACCATTTCCTCCGTGCTGATAACCTTTTCGGCAACCAAACCCGAAAGGCATCGAATTCGGATCTATTCGGACTACACATTCCCACCCATGGTCTCGGAAGGAGAAGTAACGCCGGATCCCGCATAATCACAACAGACCGTGACCTTCCACCCCTATACGCCGACTCCCGGCCCTCATCAAGCCGACGAACATCACATCAACCATTCCATCACCCGGGAATGCCTCACAGGACAACGACCGATTCGACGACACCTAGTCGCCAAGAGTTCAGTCCATATGAGAGAGGTTGGGCCAATGGTAGCGTCCCGCAAAGTGCAACGATATCCGTGGCACCGAGTGTTGATATCGATGATTTGGATAGGGACAGAGAGTCGATGGGAAGTCCGCACCGAACTGTGAATGAACTCATTTCTGTGAGTGCAGCCGGCGCAGGACCGAGTGTTCAACTAGTGGAGAGAATGAGTGCTGCTGTGAGGAGACTTGAATCGGAGAAGGCGTCAAACAAAGAAGAGCTGGGGAGGATTCAGGGGCAGAGGGATGAGGCGAGGTCAGAAGTTGTTACACTAATGAGGGAAATGGAAGCGCTCAAGGGATCCAGCGAAAAGGTTGCGAAGCTAGAGGAGGAAATCAAAGAGGTCAAGGGCAAGTTCGAGGCGAGTCTTGAAATGCTTGGGGAGAAGAGCGAGGAGGCGGACGAGCTGAGGAATGACGTACAGGATTTGAAGAAGCTTTATCGGGAGTTGGTGGATAGTACTTTGAAGTGAGGGTGGTTCAATTCTTGGATTGAGGTCACAAGGAGATCCAGCACTTATCAGGGGCCATTCTCAGGAATATCTGGGGTATATCTTGATCTTTCGAGGAGAATGATCTTTGGGCGTTTGCTCTTGTATCTGTATTTCATGTGGTGTTCTTGGGTCAACGCTGGGTCATTTGGATACCCTCGCGCTCGGCGGCTTGAAGCACGAATGTTTTGACCTTGTCATTGTCAGCCTATCCATACATAGCAAAAGCATGCAAACGATATCAAAACACACCTTCACATCCGGTGCTAATTGAATGGCCAAATTACCATCGGAATCTCTTCGATCATGCTCAGCACCCTCCTTCAACAGAAACACAGCAGCATCGCCATGGCCTTCGATGATTGCGTGATGTAATGCCGTCATACTGTACACATCCCCAGCGTTGAGCGGACTCTTATTCTCAAGGAATAACTTCATCATCGGTATTGAACCGATTGCTGCTGCGCGGTGGAGCGGTAAAAGCGATTTCCTATCTTTCGTCCGCGGGCTGGCTTTGTGCGCGATTAGTTTACGGGCGATGTCGAGGTTGTTCTTTGAGGCGGCGTAGTGGAGGGCGGTTTGGCCTCCGTTGTCTGATGGCGGTTTTATTAGCACCATTCGCCTAATTTGTTCCACTCCTGCTTAACTCTTTGATTGGGTTAATTGGGAGATGGAGTGTAAAGTGTCCTTACTTGTTGCATTCACGTCGGCTCCCCGTGATATGAGTAGATCTACCATGGCATCTCCATCCTGCCGACTCGTAGCCATCATTAACGGTGTCCATCCTATCCCATCTCTGGCGTCGACATCGAAGTCTTTGGCTTGAAGGAGGAGTTGGACGATTGGAATATGATTGTAGGAGACTGCCCAGTGGAGGGGGAGCCGATCGTCTTCGTCGCGAAGGGAGGCGAGTTTGGGGTTTGCCTATGGGTCGTTAGGTTATATGGTAGGTGGAGGCGTGGTGTTTGGCGGAGTATACGCTGAGGAGGGATTCTACGATGGGTACTACGTTTGTTAGTTTGGTATCTGTGTAGGGAGCTGGATGGGACGTACGGCGGCCGTCTCGTGCGGCTTCGTGGATTTCGAACTTTGAGGTCTTGGGTTCTGTCATGGTGGTGGTTTGTGGTGTTTGGAGGAGGAGCTCGGATCGAGACGAGCAGTTGAGCGTGTTAGAACTAGCAAGCGATTTGGTATTCGGATCTCTCGAGCTTGGTAGTTGCTGGCAGTGGCCGGTATATTTATCTACGAAAGGCAGGACTCGTGGAAAATCAGCTTCGAGTCAAAGTCCGGGGCTTGGTTCGACATAGGTATAATAATAAGGGTTATGGGCATGCCGAAGATCTCACAGGAGTACGATCAACGAATTCAAATAACGGCAATCCCAGATTCGAGAGTGTCAAATCTAGTTCGAGCCAATTGAATATACCGGTACAGTATACCACAGTATATCCTCCGCCCAAGTGGGAAGGCAGTGCTCCGATTGGATTCAATTTTGAACTGGCCTTGGCATTCCTCAACACGCTTTGGTCTAAGCTCGAACGCCAGATCACCTGTTCTTCATCTACGAGTAGAACTACCTTCCCACTGTATAATTCCTTTTCTTCCTCTTCGTTCCTCGTCGTGTCTGGCTTTCAGTCTCATGATTCGCATCCTGTCGTCCTCTGATAACTTCTCCAAGAACCGAGCCTGACAAAAATGGTCACCGCCACCTCGGCAAAAACATACAGCAGCGGGAATTCGCTGGTGGTCACCCACCCAACTACTACTCCGCCGATATCAAGCTTATCTGTGAGTGAGCGGACGGGGACTCGAGCTCTCTTGATTCTGTGGCCGTATGTGCCTGGCTGATCATTGTGCTGGTTCATGTTCATGCCCGGCGGCGACAGAACGACACTAAGCAAGTAAGATACCATTTTTGGGGGTTCATGTCGATCCAATTGAGGTCTAGACAAGTTTGCTCTATATACAGAAGAGTTATTTCCTCTCTAGATCTAGGTCCAATCATGTTACAATGCAGACAGCATGGACACAAGACAGTGGAACTCGGATGCTAGCAGGAACGGCTTCTACTTCGAGAGTATCTAACGGCAGGAACGAGTCTCTATCATAAAGGGCTCCGTGGTGACCAGGAACGGCATAGGAAGCTCGGGACAGTTCAGGGTGGTCATCAACTCTTTTCTCTTCCTAACGCAGGGCTCTGACTTGCTTGAATTCGTATTGGTCATGATGGGTCTCTTCCTAACTACACTATTCGAGGTGGAACCCATTACATTAGCCTCAAGGTACTGCCTCGTGCTTTAGCTCCTCAACTCCCTTCGTCCTCTTCAGCCCATTTGCCTGTTCTTTATCAAGGCCCTCAGCTTTTCGCTTTAAGCCAGCAGGCGAGGCAAGTACCTTTGTATCTTGCACATCTCTGGCGTCGCCACGTTGGCCCTCCTGTGTTACCTGTGTCTCTGAAGAGATGTGCTGTCCTTTCCGTACAGTCTCCTCCACATCATCTGCCATGTCATCGAATTTTCGCTTTTGCGGGTCATTTATGCGTTCTGCGTCGGAGAGAATATTGGCAAGAGCTTGCTCGCCTGGCTGATTTGATGTTTTGCTGAAAACCGGTTGAGGAACTGTAGTATCTTGGGTACAGGGTGCGGTGTCCTGGGCTGTCGCCTCGTAACCTGCTGTCGGGTTCCGAAGTATTTCATCACAGTTCGCATCGAATCTCATGCTCCACAATCGGATTGCTGACATAAGTCTTTCGGTTTTATCAAGCTCGTGATCCCGACCAAAAATCGTTTCGACGAGTACACAGCCTGAATTTTTATCCATGTTTGCACGCGCCTTATCTCCGTTCGATTTCTTCGCAGTTTTCCACATATACTCCTCGCATACTTTCAGCAATTTTTTGAACTTCGCCCATAGTCGCTCTCCGGAGTCGAGAAAGTCTTCTACGAGCTCTCGCGATTCGTCCAACCTGATGTGGGATATACTCTCATCTGCTCTTTTGATCTTGCCTGTTTCTATCATGAGCTGCGATTGTTAACAGGAATTCGCGTAGTTGCCTACCCGCAAGCTGTATGAGGAGAAGCCACAAATCTCCAGCAACGTCACTCATCGGTGTTGCCGGACCATGATAAAACACAGTCCAATCGTAAATCCATTTCCCTAGCGAATTAGCGTCAAAGACACTTCCTAGTAATGTCAGAGGCTCCTCTGTAGGATCCCAGTTTTTCGTCGAATAGCCAGCAGGAATTCCAGCCCTTCTAGTGTCCTGTTCTGTTGCCGTACGGGGTTGCGGGTTAAGATCTTTCAAGGGAGGAGTCGTCGCAGGCCTCGGTCGCGTGATTATGTATCTGGGCGGCACTGCCGAAGCCCTCCGTGGCCTCAATTGTCCATTTTGGGCATCACCGAGTGATGGTGCCGCAGAGTTTGCCGAGTACAAAGGCGGCGTCTTCCAAGCGTTTTCTCCTCCTTTGTAGCGGTACTTGAAAGAAGACTGGTAGCTATACCTCTGGTTGTGATGAGTTCTTGGACTAGGACCAACGCCAGAGAGGCTGTTTTCCAGACCTACGTAGCTGAAACCCTCGCTTGTCCTGAAATTTGTAACTTTCTCATCCGGCATATGGTTTCCAAGCTCTTCCCGCCTAGTCTCTTCGATAACAATAACAGTATCATCATCGTTCTCTTTGCAGGAATTGGCGTCATCAACGGAGTCCTCGTGGTCAGGAACTTCATGAATAAACGCATCACCTTCATCCATATCTTCGTCACAACTAGATGTTGCATCCTCAGCGCTGGGGGCAGGAATAGCAGGAAATTCCCACTTGTTCCAATAACTAGATTGACCGCTCGATCTGTGATTTGCAGTGGATGGATCAAAGTTTACGGCTTGGAAGGCGTCTCCGGCTGCGAACGACGAAAAAGCTACTCCGTGCTTATACCGTAATTTTCGCGTGAGGAAATGTACCCTTTTAATTCCTGTAGTATCCTCGTCATCGTCCTCTGAATGCAATTCCCGTTCAAGTGTACTTTCCGGTGGAGTCCGTGGCGGGGTCTGTGGCGGTGTTATTGTGTCAGAGCGTCTGGGAAGCTCTGGGCCATATATTGGTTTTCCATTCTTGAGGGAGGCCTCTCCAAATCTTATCGGAGCCTTCCCTCGAACTGGAACCTGAAACTGATCTACAGGCTGCTCTATCTCGCATATTTCTACGATTCGACAGAACCATTTCTTGCAGTTTTTGCTGGACACAATTAGTCTGCGTCAAATGTTCACAAGATCGCCACACTTACCATCGAGTATTTGTGTCTGCTGGCCTATCAGAAACAGCACGACAATGAGGGCACTGCGTGGAATCGCTTTCTGAATCGCCAGAAATCTCATCTCTGAATATTAAGCTCATGGTCACTCTCTGGCCTGGCAAGAAAGCATCATCCCAATATTGTGCACGCATTGCTCGTGAAGGATATAATCCTTCTTCTTCACCTTGCGCAATCCTCTCCTTCCTTAAAAACTCAGCTCCATGACGGACTCGAAGGCTTCCCAGGATGTGATGAATCGAAGGTGGACCGGAAAGTTGCGCCCAATTGGGTCATCGAGTGTAAATGGATCCTCTGCAAGTGGTCGACCAATCTGATTCACTGCTGTTCGTATTGCTACTACTTCGCGATAGATGCGAAAACTGGTTGCCATGACGCCAATCATGAATGTTTTGAGCTCCTTGCCTAGATTTCGGATCCATTCGAAGCGATCGCTCATCTTGGTGTTCACTAAATTTATAGTCTCTGTAAATTTATTGCTGTCTGCCAGTTGACCCTGAATCTGCTTCAGAACTTCATTTTGGTGGTCAAGAGCTATCCGACTTTGCTCAGCAGCCTTCTCGATACTGTCGTTGACGCTAGTGTGGGTAATCTTGAGCAAGGCTCTGTTAATTGCGTTAGTCGAATCACGACGTGCTGACTGAGAACCTACACGTTCGCGGTGGCAACGAGCGTAGTAATGGAATCAGTATATCCAGCGATCTCGACGCGAAATCTAGTGACCTCATCCTTCTGGCAGATCTGCCACTGAATTTTTCTCGCGGCATCCTTGATCGAGTTATGAGCACCTCTATTACCCAACCTGGTTTTGTACTTGTCGATCCGCTTGGTAAACGAATTTACAGCAATACGACACTTATCGACCGAGTGCTTCGCTGTCTCCCACAATGCATGGAGTTCTGGGGTTGGAGCATGTGTGTTGGCGAGCTGTGCAACTTGCAGAAGAGCTTTATCAAGGATATTCAGCTCACTGACGACAGCTCGATATTCGGTATAGGATCCTTTGCTGCTATCGAGTGCTAGAAGAAGGTCTTTGATCAGCAAACTGACAGAAATCATGTCTCCCACAGATCCGAAAGTGATGGGCATTTTTCCGCAAGAGGAAGGGAAGAATCAGACGAGAAATCGCGGCGGAAGCCTAGATGTTATCGTAGGAAATGCATAGCATAGCTCCCACCACGCCCTGAGCACAGCCCGACTCGCATAATAGTTGAGCCATGCGCTTAGTTTCTACTAGAAGTGCGTTCTTGTTCTTGGCCTATTCTTCAGCATACCACAAAGACCTGCTTATTCAGCGAGACCAAGTTTCCTGGTCATGGACAAGAATTTGAAGAGAGGACGTCGAGTCCATTACCATATTGCAATCGCATCGTGGCGACCCTCCTCCCTGAAGCATCGGATACTTACTTTCAGCGCCACCCAACGATGGAGAAATGGGCCGGTAATAAAGTAAAGGTAAGATAGAAGAAGTGAGCTTATGGCATTGTGATGTGAAAGAGTCGTGAAGTCTAAGCTGTCGTTGAACAATTTAGTGGGTACGGCCGAGAGACACTTGCCGACGAGAGCCCGAGGCACGGGCGTATACTCTAAGCTTAGAGAGAGGGGCAGCCAATTCAGGGAAAGAGAAAAAAGAAGTATAGATAATCACAAAAAATGGATTCTATACACCCTCGGTAATGATGATGGGCGAGAAAAGAGATGCGGTAACGGGTCGCATTAGTATTTTTGTATCTAGGAAGAAAGAGAAGCAAATCACCAAAACCAGCGAAGAAAAATCACAGACAACAACAATATCGATTTTAATCGCAATTATATCGTGTATGCCCTGCAGGTAGGCCAGCTTACTCTACAATAAAAAGGGGTGGCTAAGGTATTTACATGAAAACCAATCCAAAACAGTCATTACACAAATGCTATGCAACAACCAATGCGCCGCTGAAACGATCAAATCTTTTTCTCAATTCAAAAATATCCTGACCAGATTGACAATCCAGCTAGAATGAAGCAACAATCTAGCAAGTGGCGCCAGAGCCGGAAGGAATGTTCAAACAGGCGGTAGATTTCTTTCCACCAGTGACAGCAACGTTGCTGAACTTCCAGCCAGAGCATGAACCCTTACCGCAGAGGAGGTAGATGTTGGTTCCAGATGAGGCGACTGCAACATGTTAGCATATATTCCTAGCTACGGGTTGTTTGGTACACACCTGTTCCCTTGACACCGCTGACAGTAAGACCAGTGATTGGGACACCAGTGGTTGGCTTTCCAGTTGGGGAACCGTTCTCGTAATCCTGCTCGATGACGATACCGTACTTGGCGATGTTCTTGAGGGTAATGTCCTTGTATGTGACGCCAGAGACGGAACCGGTGGCACCAGAGATGGTCTTGATGCGGACACCGTTGTCAGAGTTGGTGATGGTGGAGGAGGAGATGGTGATATCCTTGACAACGTTGTCGGATCGGCCACCGACACTACCGATGGACAAACCGTGACCACCGGAGCAGGATCCACCAGTGAAGGTGATGTTCTATCGTTTATTAGTGCTTTCCGTCGCCGATTGGAGGGTTATACATACAGTTCCAGAGTTGATGGCGAGGCAATCGTCCTGGTTTTTGACGACAGCGTTGGAGATGACAACGTTGGACGAGGAACCGACATCGTAAGCGTCCGTGTTGTGTCCCAACTTGCCAGTGTCACCTGCAGAGTTGTCGGTGGTAACAGAGTCAATGACAAGGTTGTCGGCTCCGTTTACGCTAAAGCACTGAACTGGGTGGTTCTTGATGTTCAACCCGGTAATGGTTGAGTCGATCATCTTGTGGGCGTAGAAGAACTTTGGCTTGGTCTTTCCACCGTTGGAGCCCTTTCCATCCCACCACTTAGCACCGTTACCGTCAATGACATGACCAGATGCACCGGAGACCTTGATGCCAGTTCCGGCAATGGAGATCATAGGACCCTCCCATTCCTTGTAGCCGAAAGATGTTGTGCCAGAAAAGATGACGCTGGTTCCCTTTGTCAAGCCAGTAAGGTCGAGTGTAGTCCCGGCAGGGACGGCGATGTTGCTGAGAGTAATGGTTGTGCAGGATTTCTTCCCTGAGATGGCGGCAGCTGCAGTGGTGAATGTGCAGGATGAGGCGCGCTCTTCTATGGCGCTGTCAACAGCACGGAGAGCTGGCGCAGCAGCAGCAACATAAGCCAAGATGGCAAAAGCAGAGAATGTGTTCATCATGATGAATAGAAGCGAAGCGAAAGTGAATGATTGTGTGAATGGAATGAATGACTGTAGTTTGAATGGAATGATGAGAAACTTGGAGCAGAAAGATGGGATACTTATAAGGTGAGTTATCGTACAGCAATGCTCAAGCGCAATTGTGGTGCTAAGCAACACGAAGCCACGCGGAGAAGAGCTTATTTCCAGTAAGAGTGGGAGCCAAAGCTTGAGGACGTACAAGCTCCACTTGGCAGCGGGTTCCTCAGTGCTTGATTCAAACAACAAATTATTAGCAGGATAACTCTGAATATACTGGCTGATACTTGTGATCCCTTGACCGAATATAAACCAGAAGCACTGGTTCTAGCATCGAGTGTGACATACTGTCCAAAACCTCTCGTCGGTTCATCTTCGTAGGGTAGACATGAAAGCCAGACACCGAAAGATACATCGTTCTATTCTTCGTCACGTAACTCACGTTGACATTCTTTGAAAGCTGACCGCCCGTGTCGGAGATGAGTGGGCCATTACGGTTTCGAAACCCTGTCGCATTCCGCAGACGCGGCACGTTAAGGCGTAAAGTTTAAAAGTTTCTTACCAGCGAGCGAGCCGTTCGTGATCATTCGAGGATCAGCGATGCAAGCACGGCTGCATATTGCCCTGGTTATCGAAAGGGGATTATACAGTGGTCTCCTGCAAACCCAGCCCCGGCTGTTTCCGACCCTCCACAAACATAACTGGCGCTGTGAATTTCTTGCGCCCGTGCATGATGTAAATTCCAAAGCTGATCAGCATCACACTGATCCACACAAGAGGCGCCCAGTTGGCATCCTCCAATGTTGTTACCTAGGCCGCGTCAGGTCTCTGTCAAAATCACACCATCTTGCCAAACCTACAGGCACGGTTACCGGGAAGCAGGAGAAAACTATCGCGAATGCCGAGTAGGCTACGGCAAAAGCGTTGATCGGTAGGCCCCACATCCCCAGATCCCAACGATGAGGCGGCAATGGTTCTCCCAGTACTCGTTTTCTCAGGACACAGCCTATAGAGACCATGTAGGTGGAGAGCAGGGCTAATAGCGAGAGTGACACAATTATATTGAACGCGATGGTCGAGCCAAGGTTGATGAGGCATAAAATCAAGGTCAACAGTGTCGTCAGATACACCGCATTATCTGGAACGTGTCTTTTCTTATTCATTTTTGAGATTGTTCTGGAGAACGGGAATCCTCGGTCTCTCGAAAATGCCCATACTTCCCGGGAACTGGTAGCTAGGGCGGTGATGTTCCCACTGTAGATCAGTAGAAACAGAACGATGGTTAGTGTCAGGGCCACACCTTGACTTCCCGTATTGGTAAACAGCTGCAGATACGGTGCATCTGAGTCCAAGACCGTTTCTAGCGGGCCTATGCAGAACAACATCGTGATTAGAATGACCAATCCAAGAAGGACGTTCATAATATAGGACCACCACATCACGCGTGGCACAACGAATCCAGCATCTGCTACTTCCTCGGAGATGTGGACGGCGCTATCGCTTCCAAGATTGCAATACAGTACTGTTACTTGAGACACTAGGCAGGCGGTGCCTAGAAGGAATGATTAGATCGACTTTGAGATGAACGTCGTGCCATATCATTGGGTTCGTGGCATACCTTTGCTACTCCAGCCACCACTGTTGACGACAGATGTGAATACTTCGGAAGCTGAGTTCTTCGGGCATAAGACCAGGAGCGGTATCATCACGACCAAGAAGCCACCAAGATGTCCATAGAGTGAAAGAGTCTCAATAAACGGCAGATATGGTGCTCCCCGAGTATTGAAGAAGATGGTGAGGATCAAGAAGGCGATCATGATGAGGGTGTATTGCCAGTTTGGGAATGCGAACTCTGGCTCCCCAACTTCAATCATTGCTTCAATCATCGTCGTGCACACGAAGACCGAGCTGGCGACACTGGCAATCCAGCCAAGACTGCTCATCCAACCGACCGCGTAGCTGAGGAAACGCTGATACTCTTCTGGAGCGAATTCGCTCACCCAATGGTATTGGCCGCCTGAAGTCGGAGCCATACTCTCCAGCTCAGCCAAACTCGCCACTATGGTTGAGTAACAAAGGACAGTCCCAATGAAGGTCCAGAATAACCCCCCGTAACCTCCATTCGTGAATCCAGCGCTGAGCGAAACAAGTACGAATTCCCATGTAGCCATATAGATGCTTATGAAGCCCAGCGTGCTGATGAAGTTGAAGTTGCGTTTGAACTCTTGCTTCTTTCCTAGACGGGCCATGTCGTGGACATCGTGTTTGGTGTTTCCTAGGGTGGCGTCGTAAGCTACGGAGGTGTGGCCAGAGTGTTCTCTTTCAGTCCGGATGCCGCGTTCTTCCTGTTCGGTGGATTCCGAAGGCTGTTTGAGCCCAACAGCATCCATGATGGTGGCGCGTCCGGTGGATTAGCGAAGGGGGTTGTTTGGCGGGAAAATGTAGAGGAATAAACAGGCAAGGGAGAGGCATCGCACAAAAGAAATGCGAGTACCAAGAGTCACGTCCACGATCGATAGCGGGAGATGGCCTGTTGGAAGAAACGTCTCCATTGGCAGCATGTGCATCTCATGTGCCGTAGCTCCAGAGCTAGCAAAAAGAAGGTGGGACTCTGAGCCGCTTCGAAATGCCAGGCTCGGTATTGTGGCTTAATCGCGTAGTACAGCCGGCACGAGAAATCCCCATGAAGCTGTCTCCATGGTGCACGACGTGATGTTGAGTTTTGACACTTGGACGCCTCCACAAGCACGATTGGTGTGGCAGTGGAACGGGATGAGGTTGAAATCCATGTCAAGTCCGAGCCGTCTTTCCGCCGAACCTGGCGCGCGGATAAACGTCGGATCATCTAATCTAATCTCTTGGCTATGGACTTTTCTTCACTCATGGGGCCTACGACAAGAGCCGTGGTTTCTTCCCTGTTATTTGACAGCATTTTGGGCCGATGTTCCGAAACTTAGACAGCCTTGAGCTTCAGTATATCTTCGCCTTCACGAGAGATCAGCTCATTATCGGGTGGAGAGCGCTTGCAATTGGGGATGCGTAGGCAAGCAGCCCTTTGATTCATTCTTCTTTCTCCACGATGTAGAGCCTGGGAATACGGGGCCATTGGTACTTGGGATCAAGGATCCCAAGTTTCGGACGAGAAATTCGTAGTATCCGAAGGCAATGGACACACCGTCAATGCCATCAAGCGCAAACAAGGTCACTTCTTCCCGAAGTAGTTCATCAAAGTATTGCTTTGCTTAGTCGGACTCTCCTTCTTGTCTTTACTCGTTTTGGACGGTTTCTCGCCAATCCGCAAGCAAGTCATCAGTTCTTCGAATTCTGCTTTTCCAACAATACCACCAGAAGCCTCTTTGTGGCCCCTAGCAAAAGATTCACCGAGCCTTTCCGTCAATGTCCCAGTCGGACTTGCAGCAGCAATCTCGCGCAGGGATTCAATGATGTTGACTGGTGTCTCTCTGTTTCTAGCACATCGAGGTATGCGACATGAGAAATTCACCTTTTCCTCCAGATAACCCACGTTAGCCACAAGAATGATCTCCAATTTTGGCGATTGCAGATGACCAGCCCACCGCGTGGCGATCACTGGATGAATTTGAGCCGCGCTTGAGATTCGAAACACCGCAATCTTTCCGTCGTAGGAGAACTTGGGAGCTGTGTGAGTGCAGCGTTCCACTTCAGATGCGACCTCATCGCGCGCAGCAAGCAGACGCGTATTAGTCAAGATGTCTTTGGGCTCTTTTGCGTCTATCAATGCATCCCACGCTGACTTGACATCGTAAGTAGAGGTTCTTCTGGGCGCGTTGATTCGCGCAACCGCGTCGTTGATGGCTTTCTTTGTGTACTTTTTCATGGTACCTCTCATGTCTGGAAACGGTGGATCCCATTTCAGAGTAGTGCCGAGATCCCCATGAGTGCCCATAACGCATAGCCAGTCACATTGCGTTGGCACATCTAAATGAAGAGGAACGCAGATAGTATAAGTGAGAAGAGCACTGGTGGCTACGGGTGGAAATTTACATGCGTTGATGAAAGCCGCCCCTTCAGGATGGTCCTCGGATGTAGCGAAATGGTGATCGATAACGAGAGCTTTGTGCGAGGTTTCGATGATAGGCGGAGAATTTCTGGATCCTTGGTCAAGCACGAATATCCATTTGGGATTCTTCTGAGCAATTCTTTTCTTTTCCGAGTCGTCTGTAATCGAGGTGCCCTTCTCTACCAGATGAATCTCGATGAGGTCAGGATCCAATCCAAGAAGAACAAGGGTGCGGAAGAGAATAGCGCCCGAAGTCAATCCATCAGTGTCTTTGTCAGGGATTATGACTGTCTTCTGCTTTGTAGTGGCACTGAGATGGTCAGAATGGACCGAGACATGGCTTCCACGTTCCTCACCATTCCGTGATTAAGTTGCGAGCCATCTGCAATTTATCCTCAGGCGCAGGCCATATCTCTGATCCGTCCTCATCTTTTGTGCATTCTACCGAACAATATTCAGGCACTTCGACCCGTCTTCTCTTCGCAGATGGAATCGAATCGGCCGTTGGCTTTGAGCGCTTCATGGTGGTCTTTCCTGAGCTCGAGTACGCAGGCCGGCGATGAGGGTGCCAAGTGGATAGTATGTGTGCCCTAAGATTTGTATCACAGAATGAATTGAGAAACCTCGATCTCACGAGTATTCGATTGATCATTGATAGCGATGATTTGAGGCTCGGTTGTTTGTGAACGAGAGGATATTGGCCGCTTAGTGGTGACGTCTCTGAAGCCCATGACTCGGGGAGTGTGATTTGACGAACATGCCAAAGAACCAAAGGATTTATAACTCCTAACCAAATGCCTGGTAACAAAGGGGTGTAAGGCGATCGCTATGGAGGCTTTTTGGTAAGCAGAATATGGAGTGCGCTGTGGTGTTCTGTTATGGTTGAATGAAACCTAGTTAGAACAGCCCTCTTGCCTCTCCTCGGACAGATGCCTCCATTTCTGGACAGAAATAGGTCTCATCCATCTTATTTTCTATGAGACGTAAATATCGATATCGAAGTTCTTTCCATCAGGTGTTTGCGATTTTGTGGTATAAGAAAAGATATTCTACTTGCGTTCGACGCGATACGGGAACATAGCCGGTACTCGTAGACGATTCATCCGAGGTCAACAAAGCCTTTACCTTCTCATCAGCCAACTAGCATCTCCACCATTCGGGCACAATGGCTTCGGACGGCGTTTACAAACACGTCAAAAGCAAGGCTTTTACCACCAACACTTTTCAAGAAGGCAAACACTCATTATCTGGCCCAAGGGACATGAAGCTGCTGGAATAGCTTCCGCGGCGCAGTACAGGCGTACGAACGGCCAGTCTGTTTTTACGATCACGTATCGGCAATCGAAAATGCTAAGACTTTGGCAATATCAGGCCCAGAGAGTCCGGCACAGCTGGCGGGTAAGCATCGAAGATTGGCGGGCAAAGACTCCCAATTGGACAACTACAAGGACAATGCAGCGAGCGAAGTTTCTTCACAGCACGACACATTTAACACTCGGGATCTCAATTGATGGCTCTCAGGATTTCTATAGTCCCGCACTTACAGTACTCCTAAGACCCTGAAGATACCAATAGAGATTAGCAAGAAAAGTAGTCATATCAAAGTATCCCAAATCAACATTCCCAATCGCCACGAATCTAGGATCATTGCGTAAACCAAGAATCGCCATTTCTCAAGGCAGAAAAATGAATATACGAAACCCCCTATGGAGTGACGCATGTGCAGCCCTCTACAAAAAGATGCATTCCGGTTACCGGGCACTGCTGGAACCAGCAAGTCAATGCCGAGGAACGCTGTTAAGCCATCCTCTTCTCTGAGAAAGACGGAATTCATCTTTGTCTTGATAATCTTAAAGCCAAGATCGACACTGATAATTTCTGTGGCGATGTTCGCATGTCCAGTGACCAGAAATTTGCTGAAGGCGATGTACAACTAAGCGTCTCAAACCATCTCTAATCTTCTTTGTACTTGCATCACTGACATCTTTACACTCCATGTAGCGCGCTTGACAATTCTCGGATAAAGATTTGAACAAACACAAACTCACAAATTGACGGCCCAAAGGCTAGGCAGAAGATACATTCGCAAATCTACCCTAGACACAGCATTGCTCAACCAGATCAGAGTTCGAGCTTCTCAGCTAAAGCTATTGTTTTACAGACTATGATAAGGGTGATGATGGACTATTGGTGTCCTCCCAACCGCCCACTCCACCCAGTGCCAGCAATCCAATACTTCAAATGCGCAATGAACATCACAGAGACGGAACACCGGATGGCCTTGTATTAAGTCTACGAGCTGAATTCCTTGATTTCGCTGGTCTTTCCGTTGAGTGCAAGGGGCACAATTCCTGAAACATGCATATCTGGGCCGTACACCTGTTGACGTTGTTAGGATTGTTCTGAAAATGAAGCAAGGCGTGTCGCTACTTACGTGCATGTCAAGACCGAATTCTTGACCGAAAGACTTGATGTTCTTGAGACCTTCTTGGTAGTTGGGGCCAGCTCTTCGGATCCAGATTTGGACTTTGTGCTCGTTCAACATTGGTGCGACTTCCTTCAATGCGCGGATGACACCCTTGAAAGTGGATGCGACGTTGGTGAAGTTGGCAATACCACCACCGATGAAGAGAACCTTGCCCTCTGGTCGCTGAGGTGCGCGGAACATAAGGTCTAAGACTGTGCGGGCGTAGTGGAAGGTTTGCGTTTCAGTTGGTGCACCAGAGTATTCGCCGTAGTTGGCGAGCTCATTAGCGAAACCAGCAGAAGCGATGGCATCGGCGTAGACGACAGATGCACCACCTCCAGCGACGAGTGTCCACACGCGACCGGAGGCGTTGAGGATGGTGAGCTTGAGGGAAGCACCAGTCTTAGCGTCCATGTCGGCGATGTAGGCCTCCTCCTTGCTCAGCTCACGACCGAAAGGAGCTGGGAACTCCATTGGTGGGCCAGCATCGACAGTTACCTTGGCATCTTTCATGACTGGCAGGCCGAGAGCGGTAGCAGAGCGAGCGATGGCCCACTTCACACCGCACTCGAATTCAGCAGTCTGGTCGATCTTGGCAGCCAAGTCGAGGAAGTGAACATCAGCGCTGGTGGCGTCTTTGTTGGGGATGACGACAAGAGGGTTGATCTCGAGGTATGTGAACTGACAGTCGACGTAGACAGCATATAATCTGGAGATGAAGTCGACGAGGACCTTGTGTACGCCCGATGGGACTTTCTTGAGAAGCACCGAGGCAATCTCCTCGTTGGATGGGTATTGCGAAAGATCGACGGGAATGAGGAGCTTCTCAGCCTTCTCATCAACGTCGCCGACATCAACACCACCCTCATGGGTAAAGAAGATCCAGTCGCCCTATGCCAAGAAACGTTAGCAGATGTTCATTGATGCGATAATATAAATTGACAGCGGATTCTCCCGCCCGACGCAGGTACCGTCTTAGCGGGAAGATGCATGTGACGATTGCGAGTGCACGCGAAGTTAGCCCACGCTGCCTTGACCTAGTTTGCCAGGATAAGCGTTTCCTTTCGCCCGCCGTTGGTTGGCCGAAGCCGAGCAGACAGGCAGCCAAAACAGAGCCTCGCCCACATTACTCCGAGCAACACAACGCCTGAGGATTTTGGGCCAAGGCATTTTCCAGTGCTCCGAAACGATTCTACTGCAAAACAAAAATCATATGAATCGAAGAATCGAAGAATCAACATACCTCTCGGACCTAGAAAATTGGTTAGTGCCTTGTTTCATTCTATACACAAATCTTGGAACTCACTGATTGAATACAGATATAGTACTCAGTGCCGTCTGGATGTGGAACAAACGGCTCCACGAGGAAGCTACGTAGAACCCCATCGACCGTCTCCACACGCTGTTGCTTTTTTGCTCGTTCAGCAATCCATGCCTTTGCCTCTGGCCATGTCTTGTTCAAGGCCAAAAGACCGCTCTTGCCTCGTCGCTTGATCAATTGATCTGGCTTTGCAACGAACTTGGCGCCTGGAGTGAGCAACCATGGGTACTTTGTCTCAGCAGCATCCAGTAATCCCATGGTGTCATCTTCTTCGTTGAAGTATAAGGAGCACAATTTGGGAGGTGGGTTATGCGTCGCAGACTTTGGGAGAGGAGTGGGCTTGATGACGGGCGCCCGCGTGAGGTGGTAGTTGAGGATGGCCTTGCCGTCTGCCTCGAGGATGGATTTTGCGGACATGTTGTATGGATGCTAATAGCACTGTATAGAGAGAGGGTGTGTGTGAGCTTTGTGGTGGTGCTGGTGGAAGAGGAGAAATTGAGAGGCTATGGGTATCAATGGAGTGTGTTGAGAGAGCAAGAGCAGGACAAGCTAGCGGGAGAGCTGGGTGTATCAACGGAAATTGAATTGGGGAGCAGAGAGGGTGGTGAGAGCAAGTCCGAGATGTTTCTATCGCCGGAGTGCGCCAGGGCGTCCCGGATCTCACTACTTCCCAACCCAACCCGAAAGGTCGTCGTGTGGTGCACCCTACCAGTAGCTTTGCGGGCTGTTGAGACAGAAATAGCACGTTGCGGTGAAGCGACAGGCTTCGAGGCGGGAAACTTACACAGTCAGATGTGGTTGGAGTGGCGCAAGAGGGTTATTGAGACGATGGGAAGGATTTGTGTCGGATTGAGAAGGGCAAGTTCAGGTATGGGTGAATCAACGGCTCCTCTTTAATTTTTGTTGTTCTGGTGAGAGATGGAGTTCTCTTTGGCGAGGTGCATCCCCTGTCAAGGATGGATAACTTCTCTGCCCCTCACTAGTTTATTAACCCCCCGATTGTTGAGCGCGCGTGGGCATGGAGACTGACTGCAAACCGAAAACCGACTTCCCAACAGATCACACTTTTACCACTCAATATTCGACCATCTGCCTCGCTGCAGTACGAGTTCACTTGGACAAGCACTTGGACAAGACACAATTGCCTCAGCTCTGCTTCAATAAGCCCATCACACGGTACCTAGACGACAGAGCGATCGGAACCCCGAAGACTAAAGAAGCATTCGGCTCCCCAGCCTTTATACCCCGGTTTCTTTCTCAATCTCACCACAGCGTGAGCCTCAGCCACAAAAGGGGCCGAAGATCATCTTGTCCAGGGCGTACCGGGGTTGTCGCTCAACTTAGAATTTCAACGGCACCACCTCTTCCACTTCCGACACCATTGCTTTGGATCGTCATTCCACCGCTCTTCTTGTACGAATTGCACCTCTTCACAACACTCCCATCAACAACAACATCCTTCCCTCTCACCTCCACTATACCCATCCATCCTGTTGCTGTTTAGTCGTGAGTAACCCCTCCGTTTCTTTGAAGCCTCATCCACTCAACAAAGCTTGTTGACTGCGGAGCCCCGACTAAAATCGGGACACACGACAGCAGCAACATGTCAGGTTAATACAATAGAGGCATTGGAAGCAAGACTCACATTGAGACGATAACTTTGTTCCGAAAGCTAATCATTGCTCGACTATAGCTCCATTTTCACCGAGAACCTCCATCCCCTCATTCCTACCAAGATGCCTTCCGCTGCGCCTACAAATGGCGACGCCAAACTCGATGTGCCAAATGGCAACGGAGAGTCGCACTCTGCCGACGACAACATCCGCCGCTTTGCTGCTCCAAGCAGACCCATGAGCCCTCCAGCTCCACACACACTTTTCCACAACAAGACAAGATGCTTCGTCTAGTAAGTAAAGGCAGAAGCTCCATTGAGCAGGATGCTGAACAACTCTGACTTTTTGCCTACAGCGGTCTGCAGCCAAAGGCTGTACAAGGAATGTTGGATTTTGACTTCATTTGCAAGCGAAAGACTCCTTCCGTCGCAGGTATCATCTACACTTTCGGTGGTCAGTTCGTCAGCAAGATGTGAGTGGAGACTGGAACAAGCTCGGAAAACGTCCACTGAGAATCGTACAGGTATTGGGGAACCAGCGAGACCC
Organism: Venturia pyrina ICMP 11032; assembly: GCA_000738655.1. NCBI lineage: Eukaryota > Fungi > Ascomycota > Dothideomycetes > Venturiales > Venturiaceae > Venturia > Venturia pyrina. Next base: position 523,042 of record JEMP01000008.1, read on the forward strand.
TCCTACCAGTCTACCAGACCGTGGAGAAGGCTGTTGCCAAACACCCTGATGTTGATACCGTAGTCAACTTTGCTTCATCGCGAAGTGTTTACACCTCCACCATGGAGCTCATGGAATTCCCTCAGATTCGATCCATTGCCATCATTGCTGAGGGTGTGCCAGAACGACGTGCCCGTGAGATCCTTCACATTGCCGAAAAGAAGGGTGTCACAATCATCGGTCCAGCGACCGTTGGTGGTATCAAGCCAGGCGCGTATAAAATTGGTAATACTGGTGGTATGATGGACAACATTATTGCTTCCAAGCTCTACCGCCCAGGTTCAGTTGCTTATGTCTCCAAATCCGGAGGTATGTCCAACGAGTTGAACAACATTATTGCAAACACCACCGACGGTGTTTACGAGGGTGTTGCCATTGGTGGAGACAGGTACCCTGGCACAACTTTCATCGACCATTTGCTGAGATATCAGGCGGACCCAAACATCAAGATTCTCCTACTTCTCGGTGAAGTCGGTGGTGTTGAGGAATACCGCGTCATTGAGGCCGTCAAGTCCGGCGTCATCACAAAGCCAATTGTCGCATGGGCAATCGGTACCGTTGCTGGTATGCTGAAGACTGAGGTACAGTTTGGTCACGCCGGTTCTTTTGCCAACTCTCAACTCGAGACTGCCGTGCACAAGAACAAGGCCATGAGCGAAGCTGGTATTTTCGTGCCAGAGACCTTCGAAGATATGCCAGAACTCCTTTCTCGTGTCTACCAAAAGCTCCTCAAAGATGGCACCATTAAGCCAGCTGCTGAGCCAGTCGTGCCAAAGATACCAATTGATTACGCTTGGGCTCAGGAGCTCGGCCTCATCCGAAAACCCGCCGCTTTCATCTCCACCATCTCCGATGACCGTGGTCAAGAACTCCTTTACGCTGGTATGCCAATCTCTGATGTCTTCAGGGAGAACATTGGCATCGGTGGTGTCATGTCTCTTCTGTGGTTCCGTCGCCGTCTACCCGACTACGCCAGCCGCTTCCTGGAGATGGTTCTCATGTTGACAGCCGATCACGGTCCTGCTGTGTCTGGTGCCATGAACACCATCATCACCACCCGTGCCGGCAAGGACTTGATCTCATCTCTCGTCGCTGGTCTGCTCACCATTGGTTCCCGATTCGGTGGTGCCCTTGATGGTGCCGCCGACGAGTTCACCCGTGCATACGACAAGGGTCTCAGCCCTCGTGATTTCGTCGACACCATGCGAAAAGAGAACAAGCTTATTCCAGGTATCGGACATCGCATCAAGTCGAGGAACAACCCTGATTTGCGTGTTGAGCTTGTTAAAGAATTCGTCAAGAAGAACTTCCCAAGCACCAAGCTCCTCGATTACGCACTTGCTGTTGAGTCAGTAACGACGTCAAAGAAGGATAACTTGATCCTCAATGTCGACGGATGTATTGCTGTCTGCTTTGTTGACTTGATGCGCAACTGCGGTGCTTTCTCACCCGAGGAAGCTGAGGACTATCTCAAGATGGGTGTCCTCAACGGTCTTTTCGTCCTCGGTCGCAGCATCGGTCTCATTGCTCATTTCTTGGATCAAAAGAGACTGCGAACTGGTCTCTACAGACATCCTTGGGACGATAGTAAGTTCACATTAAACCCCAAACATCGCTACATAAACTAATAATGTCACAGTCACCTACCTTCTCCCAACCCTTGCCGCCGGTGGTGCGCAAGAAGGCCGTGTGGAGGTCAGCATGTAAAATTTGTTCGTGTGTTCGTTCTTTGGAGTTTGTGTTTGCAGGATACTGAAAGTGGTTGCCACGCGTCGAAGACGCTGTCTAGCTGCACTTACCCCAATCTACGAATGAAGAATGGGATCACTATGGTATTAGGAACTACATAGATGCATCAAGCAGAACCTAAGTATGTCCTACGGCGGAAGTTGATGCTTTGAATGTCTAACCTGTTGTAAATCTACCTAATCGATGAGCGTCGAAATTCCAAGGCTCTGAACATTTTTATAACAGTTTCTCCTTCCACTTCCCTGAAGATGAGAGCAACAATTCGATCTGCAAGCGGGATTGACCCAGGAAGAGCAATGGCACTGGAATTTGTGCCTTCTATGCACGTGATGCCCCGGGTCTCATCCGAGCGTCTCAGTCCTGACTTCTGCCCCAATCCCAACCCTAATGCGAGCATCATCAAATTACAAAGAACATCTACTTCGCTGATAGACTCGCTATTTCGCTATGTGGTCTCTCACCATTACAATGCGACTTGCCTACATTCCTTCGACTTCAATTCCCAGCATCCTATCAAGGATACAACACGACGCGTTTTGACGATGCTGAACGCGTCGGAACAATCTGTCGCCTTAGTATCTGTCTCTGAATCTGTCTCTCGACTTGGTTTCTCGACCTTCTCCCAATATTTCGGCGCGACTTCTTTAATCTCCAAGATTTTTTGACATGACTGGTTCGGTATGGAGACGAGTTCAACTGTCTGGTCTAAGAGATCTCTTGCCAGATACATCCAGTATTTTATTTTGCTCAAAAATCGCGAGCCATATACCGGAGATCGTACTAGAGGAGATGGTTTTTGAAAACCCACGACCGTTAGTGATGAGCGGCAATTCTTGAACAACCAGGTATTCTCAGCCTCACCATCTCGATAGTTCTACGGCATAGCTTGAACAGCTCCTCGGGAGACCTTGGGAAGATCAGAATCCCACTATTGGCGCAGGCGCGTTCTCGCCCGCTCTCTCTTCAATGGCCCTCTTCCTGCTTCAAGCTCGGTCACTGATCAGTTGTAGATTATCATGAATCAAGCACCAATTCAGCGTCGTCGTCGTCCTACCCCTCTCTTTTCACGCATAAGTTGGATGAAACAAGGTCATAATGGCAGACAGATCGCCTCCAAAGCGATTCCATCACCACGATGAGACCGATTCTCCACACGGTGTAACATGGGCAACGCTTGCCATATCTCAAACACAAAATGGCAATGATGAGGATGCCTGAGGGAAAGGTTGGGATATTCTGGATCTCGCTGAATGGGACTGGGGTGGTCGGAGGAGTTCCCATGCAGAATTTGGAAAAGACGAGACCCTGCCATTGGATAAAGAGGAGTACTTGGGCGTCAGCGTTAAAGGAAAGGTGTATTCTGCTCGCTGTAAGAGTGGCCAGCTTGTGGCGTGGAAAAGAGTGTTTCGGCGTCAAGGGATTACAAGACTAGGAAAGAAGGAGGTTACCATACTCAAAAAGGTTAGCCATAAACACATCATCAAGCTGGTAGGCACCTACACTCAGGGTCGCGAGCTGGGGCTTCTCCTGTGGCCCGTGGCAGTGACGGACCTCGCAACCCTCATGGAAGAAATCGACATGCTGACACATACAATCACGAAGGCTAATGCGGTACCTGGGTAGTACATATTCGAGAGACTTCCGTCATTCAATGCTACAGAGACGCCTATGACCGCAGGCATGTTACTGCGGAAGAGCATTGGCTGTTTGGCAAGTGCAGTCGCGTACCTTCATGGAAACTCCATACGACACAAAGATCTCAAGCCCTCCAACATACTCCTATACCCCGATGGACTTCGTTTGACCGACTTTGGCACTGCCACTGATTTCGGGGACTCCAGCCATAGTGCCACGGAAGGTGGTGACCGGGGAACGCCAAAATACTTTTCTCCTGAAACTGCTGCCTATTGACCATGTGGCCGCGCCTCAGATATTTTTTTCGCTCGGGTGCATCTTCCTAGAGATGCTGGCTGTGGCCAACGAACTCTCGTTGGAGTCCCTGAAACAGAAAAGACCAGACAAACACAGATCCTTCCAAGCCAATCTTGGTTCAACACGCGAATGGCTGAAAAATGCCCACTTCAATGTTCCAGACAATTTTTCGTTGGATGAAATCAGATCGATGCTCAAACTTAATCCGGACCATCGCCCAATTATCGGGCACATTCAGTCGCATTTGAAGGCCGTTGATTGCATCGCCCCAGCTCTGTGGGGCTCGTATTTTTTTCTTATTCTAATTGCTGCTGTTTCGATTCGGGATTTCGCACAGATTGCCTGCCAAATCACGTCGAGGTAGGCTTTGTTCTCACTTCACAGGACACATCTTGCCCAGGAACGCAGACTTATAACTTTGAGCCTCGTTCAGAATGCTGTGACTTCATTGAATACATCCATGTAATCTCGGTAAGCCGTTCCTTCGCCCTGAAACGCTCTCAGTGTCATTGGTACCAAATGTTCCAGGACCAGATTCCCCGCGACCAACCCGGTGTAGCAAAAATTTACGAATCCTTTGAGTTTTCTCAAAAGCATCATATCGTTTCCTCCTCGAACCCACTGGGTATTTTGGTTGTCTTAAAGAGGAATCGTACGGAGGCGCGGTACAATCGTACTTAACTACTAGTACGATCCAAGTGTCTCGTAAATGGAAAATCTTCCAAATTACCCGGACTATGCTACTAAACGCTTCAGTCTAAGGCTGTTCACCCGGGAAATTTGCTGGGGTCTAGCAGCTGGGTGCACACGACAACTGAGGAAGTCGAAGCTTCTGATGTCACCTACAAGCATGTCGAGGTAGAACATCCCATAGATTATGCCAGGAAAGCTATTAAACGACTCTCTTCAAATCAGCAAACAGCCGTCCATCGCTATCTAAATTCGATCAATGAATTTGATGGGAAATGGACTTGAATGGATCTCAAGGTCCGCGACGACTTTGCAAGTCATGCTCGTGTACGTGGCCGGAGCAAAGGCAAACGTATTGAGCTCACAGTCGGACGAAGTGGGCCCTCTTCAGAATTGGATCTCACCACAAATAAGCCTTTTTCTTGTATGAAACTAGCGTTCCCTTTCATGGAAGAGCCCGAGACGAAGAGAAGTAATCTTCTGCAGTCACAGCAATTGGCTCAGGACAAGAATATAGTATAGATGAGATATAACAGTTGGTTGGAGTTTCTCAAATTCTTTGAATGTTTTTTTGTATTTACCATTCAGCGTACACATCTAGATATCTTTGAGTTGAAAGTAGGTGAAAACCGATTGCGAGAAGTGTTTCGTTGTTCTCCTGTCCAACGATGTCAGATATTTTAGTTTCAATTAGTCTATGTTGTGTTGTTTCTCGATAGAGGATAACTTCCTGGGCAATTGGTCTAGTGGTATGATTTCCCCTTAGCATTGGCGTTATTGACGTCAGTCCCAATTGGGGAAGGTCCTGGGTTCAATTCCCAGATTGTCCAATATGTTATTTTTTGGTCATTCTTTTTGCCTGTTTCTTTTGCCTATTTTGTTGGTTCGTTTGTGGAATTTCTTTGTTTTTGGCGGGGTTGTGGTGTGGGGATCCGAAGGCCCCTCTCCACTCCTTTCAGTTTTTTACTTATAGAATCACCGGATCTGGTTCTAGCTACTGAAATTTTCACCCTCACCTTTATATTTTTTATTTTTTGCCCTCATTACTATAGGAATTGGGGAGTACTCTTGATAGGTAATACTCGTCTGTAATCTTTTCGTCCTGTTCGGACATTTCTTCATCCTCTATTCATTCACGGGCTATCTTTTGTCTGCCTTTGATCTATTGATTTGATCTTCTACGTACGTTCCAGGAAAGAACGTGCTTTCTACTATTTAGTTTCTGATTTTCGACGCTCGTTCGTTGCTCAGAATCCCGCCCGCGAACCCACGAATGACTTGCACGACTCTTTTCACTCAGCCGTCATTAGTTATTGTGGATGTGCGTCGTATTCTTGACTCTTACACTAGTTATACAGATCACAGGCCTTACCTGCGCCTGAAAATCTCCTAAATCCTGCAGTAGAGTTTGAGGATATTCAACGGCTACAAAACGACCTCCCTATTCGATGAACTATTAAATGTTTCTAACAGCTCTAGACCTCCCAAGGACCCCACACTCTCGGATGCTCCCTCCAAAATACCAAATGCTCTGTCCTAGCACGGCACGCCCTAGGCACCGGCACAATCTCCCTTGAAAACCAGGAAAATCCAAACGGCTTAGTGATATGCCAAATGGGATCCTCATGTGCGCCAATATTATCTGATGGAAAAAGTTGACGAAGAAGCTACAGTGAAGTCGAGGAGTAATCGGTGAGATAATACAACGCTATGGACTCGAGGATGGTGTCGAGTAGTAGGACTTCGTCCGTCCAGTACAGAAACCTTTCGCCGATCGAGGCAAGTAGGGCCAGCGGGTTGGAGGATGAGGCGAGGCTGATCGTTCTGGGGTTTCGTTGTGTGTTCGAGAGAGTAGGCGGCGTCGGTGCGAGTAAACTCTTTTGTGCGTATGAGGCCTTTGTTTCCAGGCGCTCTGATGGAGGAGGCTGGAATATTGCCTGGCTCTGGCATTATCCCGACTATCCCTGATGAGGATTGATCAGTCTCGAGATTTGGTACTAGTCATCCTCACTTACGGTAGATGGCTTGGTGTAGGTTAGCATATGCTGAAAAACAGTAAGCAAAACGATACGATACAAACAGGTAGGAATTTCATGGCAGGGACAGCTGCAGAAATACTGAAGGCGACGTTGATTCTGAAGTCTTTCGATTCTGGGTCAGTATCGGTAGTTCTCTTGCCAGATTTCACACTTTGGGAATCGCCAAAATGTTCCCCTGTTGAAATATCGTTTGGAAGCTGGAATGCCGTCGAAGAGCAAGTGTTTGACGGCTTCCCTTGTGACTTCCGTACCTACACAGCCATCTCAAGTATGGAAGGCATCATCAAGCAGACATATACCTTGACAGTCCTCAGGTCTTTCTCGCCTTCAATCATCTCATCAATACTAACCGCTTCATCTCTTATCATCTGTATTCCACAACAAGCATTGTGACGCTCAGCTTCATCTCTTACCACTAGAACATACATCTTTCAATCAAAAAGAACAAAGCATACTCAACAATGCACATCAAATCCTCCCTCATGGCCCTTCTCGCTGTTCTTGCTGCTGCTGCACCAGCAGACATGAATTCGGTCGTTACAACACTTCCAGACACACCACCAACAAACATCGTAGCAACGGAGGTTCCAATGACCTGGTTCATACTCAGAAGCTCATCGTCGACAAGTACAACATCGATAAGTACATCCTCGACAAGCACTTCTCCGACAAGCACTGCACCAACAAGCACTGCATCCACAAACACTGACAGCGATGAGAGCGATGAAGAGGGCTCGGAAGACGAGATTCAACCACCAGAATACAGCGACGAATACTATTGGAGCGACAGCGAGGATCGAAAATTCATCATCATGTCTTATCAGCCTGATTACGTGAAGAATACAAACAGTGTCATACACAAGAGCGTCGTGCGTGCGGCCGGCAATGATGCATTTGCTGTTAACGAAACCTTAGAGACACACTGCGTCCCTGGCGCTGACTGCTCTCTCGTCCACAACGAGACGGTCTTCAGCCTCAACTCCATGACTGGAAGACTTCGCTTGGACTCGCTCGCTAGAACTCAGGATGTCTTTTTTGAGGAGGATGGTAGGATGGAATACCCAAGAGTTGACCATGAAGACTTCGACGAAGAATATGGCGTTACTAGACTTCAAGGTGGATGGACGCATGAGCAATCAACTACGATAGATGGAGCGGGCATCTTGAAGTTTGATCGAAGAGGGTTCTACTGTTGTGATATGGATCCTGATTGGCCAAAGTGGGTGATACATGCAGACATGAGTTTGATCAAGGAAAGGCCTGAGGGACGCTGCTTTCAGGTCGATCTCATCACCTTTCCCCCAAAATCCACCGCACGCCCTTATGCGTACGGCATAAGCTGATAAGCAGCTGGCAAGAGTCATGGAAATTGATGAGTGGAGATAGTAGTTATGATTCTGGGAGATGGTAATGGTGTCTGGAGGTTGGCTTCCCCGGTCGGCGTTTCTGTTCTTTGGGCATTCTCTATCCTATAACCTGTACAATACTTGCTCTCTCGTTATGTCAAAATGAAGTTTTCTCTGTTGACTTTGCTCTACTCACCACATTACGGTTTGTCATCAATTCTTGTCCATTTCTGCTCTTGAACTTTCAACGCCGCCCTTGAAGTGTGACCAATTATCCTAAGATCTATGGCGGTAAGTATCTGACACGTTGATAAAAAACAAGGCACAATTTCAGTCACTCACTGTCGCGTTGATACAAGCCGGGCCATCAGGGCAAATCGAAGAACAGACTGCGACATTACTCTCACATTCGGCTCCCCAAAAGCTTAGGATCAGCAGGTAAAGGTCCCAAATCCGCCTTTCTCCCCGTCTTCCAATCAAGACTCGGCTTCGTCATCTTAAAACTCTCCCTCTCCCTCCACCCTTCCCACCACTTCGCCAACTCGGGTCTTCCAACTTTCCAATCCCCATTTTTTGCTCTCGCCTCGGTGCAATCGATCGCAACTGCTACGGCTACTTCTCCCATCCCGCCGTTTTGAGATAGAAATTTTGTGCCTACGAAATCGCGTTCTAGGGCGTCGAGACTGCGTTGGATCTTTGCGGTTTGGCCTTCGATCCATTCAGGCATTAGAATATTTTTCTCGGCGCGGAGGGTGGTTTCGTAGGTTATTAGGATTTGGGCGTCTAGGATTCCGTCGGCTATTGAGGCGAGGGTTCGCTCTCGGGCTGTCTCCAACCAATCTTGAAACCTGGCAGCAGAACTAGAAGGATAACTGGAACCAGCCATATCTCTCAATGTCTCGCAAATGGCTCTTGAATCGAAGATGGGCACGTCGCCTGCTTTAGGGTCGTGTATTACTAGGATGGGGATTTTTGCGAGGGGGTTTCCGGCTGAGACGAGGTCGGCGTTGTTGTCGGACCAGCCTGGGTAGTTTAGGATGGGACAGACGACGACTTTCTGGAGGTTTATTTGGGATGTGAGACCCAGTTCGTGGGCGAGCATGTAGACTTTTCGGGAGTAGGGGGACAGGGGGTGGTAGATTAGTTTCATGGAGGGGACTTGGGGCGACATTTTGAAAGTGAATAGTGTACGGAGGTAGATGCTTGACTTGCAGATAATTTTAGTGATTGATATGGCGAGAAGAAATGATAGTATCGAAATGATATTTACTGTACTTTGTGATTTGAAGTTAGCCGAGGTAAACAGCTTAAACGGAGTTCTGCAACAGTTGGGGCTTTCCTCCTCCATTCATGCTAAAGATGATATCTTCTGGTTTATCGAGCATCTTTTGGTGGCATAAGCAAAGGTCGATAAGCAGGTACAGAGTTGGAGTTGAGGAGGTGGGAAGGGAGAGCTCAGAGAGGACTCGGGCTTTGTTTCGGTTCAAAAGCCGGTTTCGGCGATTCCACGAAAGGGGGCCAAGACTACCTCAACTTCAACAGTCAACGTCTACGAAAGCGCACTTGTGGAGTGCAGCTCTTAAGATGGGACAAGGAGGTTGTTGCCGCTCGAGTTTATATCACCGCGATGATCAACTCCGGTGAGGACCAAGGATGAGACTTGCCACTTCTTCAGTGATGGCATGTGGTTCAGTATGTTCCATCTTCATCATGGAACGTATGTGAGTTGAACTGAGTCCTCCATGTTCATTTTCGTTCTCTCCCTCTGGCTTGGCTATGAACAGAACGAGATCTTGCGTCCCATTCACGCGGCAGAAGTAAAATGGAGCGACTTCTATACGACCACAAGTTAGCATCTCTTTTGACGGAAAAATCAACATGTTACGACCTTCTTCTGGAACTTCAACCGTTTTTGTAGCTTGCAACGACTGCCTCACATCCCAAATCGTCCACGGCGTGGCGCCTTCGCTTAGCCTCAGCAGGCCGTCTTTTGTTACGAATTCAGCTTTCCTGGTGATGTCGCTGGAAATGATTTCATCGATACCCAAAGCATGGAATATACGCATACCAAGACGGAGATGATCCATACCACGGAGTAGTGTGAACCTCAGCTCATATCCTTCGAAACTCGTCGCATTTATAAGCTGATCTCGAAAGGCATCCCATACTCCAATATCTAATACCGAAGCCCAGGCTGGAAAATCGGGATCTTCATACCACATTTTCATTCTCTCCGCCAATGGAAAATGTATATGATGGCCTTCGCTTAGCGGCTTGCTGTTCCAAATGGCTCGGTTTTCGCGGTTCCTGGCCACCGTGTTGCAGCTGTGTTCGGACCACGGGAGGATGATTGCACCAACGATGTTGAGGCGAGTGCGCGCCTGAGTATAGACGTATTCGAGTAATTTTAAGTGGGCTACATGCGGTGGATCGAAGCACCCGTCAAAGAGGAGGACTCGGTTGACTCGGCCGCGATCAAGAAGTGATGGGCGTGCACTAAAGTATGGCTGTGGTCCGTTCGTTGCCTTGATTCGATCGCTGTATACATGGTTCATGTAGTACTGTAGACAATCCGAAGATGGCAGCGCGTCTCCGATGACTGGTTGCGATGAGGCAACGTTGTCGAGACCTTGTGTGAGTGGCATGGTGAGCTTTTGGTGGATCGTGTTAAGTTTATACTATGTTAAAAAGAACCCGGATATATTCGGAAAGCTACAAGACCAATCGCTACAGTCAGTCTCTCAAGAACACACGAAAGGCAACATGGAGAAAAACATGGCATTATGACAACATTGATAGATAGGTTGTTAAGGCAACATGGCTGCTCTGTTCATTGCTCCATTGGCAGCGCCTTGATCGAAATCTGACTATCACAGTGCTTGCGCGCACCACTTCTCAATCAAAGGTTATCTGTCTTACAGAATAAACAGATTTCGAACTAGGCGTAATTGAAGCGATGCAGAGCCTGACATAGAACTGGGAATGTCTCGATTGCTCTGTCTCAGGTCTTTGGTCATGTAACTATCCGAAACTACGCTCAGTATGTCGATATATAAGCCTCACTTTTGCCTATCGTGAGAATTCGAATTACTTCATTCCAAGAACAATGGGTAGAAGTCGCACATCTTGGATCGAGACAATCTCTCGCGATCATCCTTTGACCCGGGAAAGACAGGTGAGTGAATTCATTCATGTATTTTGTCTACCCGTTCCCTAGGCTCATATTTCTAGATGATTCAAGGCGATGGACCGAAAGACGACAGCGTACTTGTCACCCGTGCGAAGCTCTCTTATCGTCAGGTAAGTCCGTCACCTCTACCAATATCAATATGGAGCTCCTCAACGAAACGTCGCTTATCAGGACTCCCACTCTCGACGACTTCACTCTAGGAAAGGTATATCTTCATGAACTGTTGGAAAAACAAATCTGCCACATTTTTCACAGACAATTCATGTTTCCATGCATCACTCATGTAATCTTTTTAGATTTTGCTCGTTAAGTCATCCTCTTCTCTTCCGTACCATCAAGAGCAAGCAGACAACTTTATCATGACCAAACAACTCCAAAAACCGACCAGGAAATCTGCAGCCCCAAACCTCCAAAAACACGCGTTCTTCTTCCGAAAGCCAAATATTGCTGCGGGTACCAGTGTGGGGTTGCAACATATTTCAAGATAAACACTCCCCGCTTCATCCGCTCGATCCCCAGAGTTTCCGACTCTAAAATTGTTAGAACGCTGCGAATATGTTACGTCGTGACGACCGTACCGACGAGGGATGGGGGCTGCCATCTCGCAACATGAGTGCCTAACAGCCGCAGACATTTCCGTGGCTGGAGTAGCATGCAGGGCCACAGACCTGTTGGCATTTTTCCCACGAGTTGAAGCACGTTGGTCTCTGCGCAGTAACGGTCACCAGAAGAGTGCTGAGAGCGACGAGGATTGATGTGGCATCGATACGCATCTTGGATGGAAGAGTAGAGGTTGGAGAGTAGAGGTTGGAAAGTAGAGGTTGGAAAGTAGAGGTTGGAGAGTAGAGGTTGGAGAGAAGAGTAAGGTAAAATAGGAGGACCAAAGAGACTTGGTACGTACAGAAGACGATGGCTGAGCCAATATTTATACGTAGTAGGTACGATATACTCAGCCCAGTCTACTAGGAATACCGTAATTACTACTGAGGAGTACTGAACATTCGAGCGGTAGTATTGGTTCCCGCAATTCCTGCAGTATCCGGATACGAGTGCGCGATTGAGCAGGCCCTGGCTTAATCTATGCGTAAGATCGTCTTTTATGTAGAAATCTACCAACCTTTGATGTTTTTCGATCGATGCCGATAAATCCGATTCTCAGAATAAACGAGGATATTTTCTTTTTTTAACCCAATGTCGGATGAAACAAGTCCTGCGGGTGATGGATCCATTTACATAGTAGTTCCTTAGCTTCTGTTTCGAATCCCATGACCTGCGACAATTAGACTGGCTGTCCTTGCGAGATCATCGCTGGTTCACCCAATGTGGTCGGCGCGGAAAAGGGTGGGGCCCGTGCCAGATAGATTTCAGCCTTGTCGGACAAACCGACGACGTCTTGACCTATCGGCATCATCCATCGTTGGTATTGGTGCCTATGAGCGGGATAAATGGAGGGCCACATCTGCCGCGTTCGCAAAGGTAGAAGCGATGAAAATGTTCCGCATTACTATACCTGCTTTGAGGGCGTTTGCGGGGAGGCGCTGTGCGAAAAGGTAGTTTTGTGCAGGATATCGTATACCTGGATGTAATTTGTCAACCCGCTGTGGGGTCAGGTCCGGCAAAAACATACTGTGTACACAGTAGGTAATGTGTATAAGAACTCCTCTGTACCCGTTTCTTAGAAGCTGTAACGCTGGATCGACATTACCTTCCCTTCACACTCCTCGCGATGTTTTCCCTCGTCACTCATTTGGCGCTGGCGCTGGCGCCTTCGTTTTGTTTGGCTCATTGTATGTTTTCTATATTCTGCACTGACTCAAGCATCGAGCTCAACTTTCGGGGATCTTACTAACCAATCTTCCCAGACACGCTCGGCATAACAACCATATCCAAAAACACCTCCGCAGAATGGCAATACGTCCGCATGACAGCAAACCACTACAATTCCGCCCCCCTAGAAGACCCCTCCCTCCCCGCCATCCGCTGTTTTGAAGATCCCTCTCTCCCAAAAACCTCAGTAGCAACCATGGCCGCTGGAAGTAACATCGCCTTCAAAGCCTCTAATACAATAGGCCATCCCGGTCCCGTCCTCTTCTACATGGCCAAAGCACCAGAAGACGCCGACATCTCAACCTGGGAAGCAGATGGCGATGTGTGGTTCAAAATTTACGAGAAAGGCGCGACGGTCGATTCGAGTGGAGTGCATTTCCAAACGGGCATGGATTCGATCAATGCTACGATTCCTGCTAATGTGCCAGCCGGTGATTATTTGGTGAGAGCTGAGCATATTGGGTTGCATAAGATGAAGAAGCCGCAGTTCTATGTTGGATGCGCGCAGGTTAGGGTTACTGGGCGTGGGCGTGGAACGCCGGGCCCCTTGGTTTCGTTCCCGGGTGCGTATGAGATGGATGATGCTGGCATCTCCTTCAACCTCTATGGCAGTCCTGTGTAAGTTGCTGCGTAAAGTTTATACGTGCGGACGATTTTGCTAATTTTTGATAATAGAGTTCCGTACCCCATACCAGGCCCAGCTGTGTGGAAGGGCTAGATTATGCAGTGTCATTCTGAATTCGATACTTTTTTGACAAGTCGTTGCACTTACTACCTTCTTGATGCTTCTTGACGAATGAAGACCTCTCTATACTCTTGATCAAAGCAGATCTTGCCGTCATAGGAAACATTTGGGCGAGATATCTCGTCCGATTTCCAAACTGCTGCTCAAAGCGGACGACACTTTGGTTAGAGGATATTTATCGAGATACCCACTTCTTCTACCCATACTTCGAGTTCGAGAGTATGACGATCGGACTTGAGTCATTGACGAAAGAAGGATTAACAGGCCCAGCTGTAATGCCTGCATTTTCACCATCCTGGGAGGCATGGTTTAGCGGATCGACGCTGAACACCCTAACAGACTTGATTCCGCCCAGTAGACATAGATATCGTCTATTAAATCAGGGGCTGCTAAATCAAGAAGAGAGTAACAGCTCGATCTTGGCCTTGACGCAGTATAGGCACCATAGTAGCTCTTTCTTGGCCAGATCCTGAGCCTTGAACTCCTTTCGCCTTGCAACCTGGAGTGCCATTTTCAAGGCTTTCGTAGTAATTGGCACTTGTTCACAATCCGTCTCTGCTACTTTTTCAAAAGGAACACTGTGCAAAGCCACGGCTACTAAGATACTTCCTACCGTTAGAGAATTCATTGGTAGAAGAGGATGGGTGAACTTACCATCATACTAAATAGTCCATCGCATCCTACCAACAACAAAACTCAGGATATTTCAATCGCCAGATTTTTATCAATACGCATCTCAAAAAGAAGCTATCCATTCGAAAGAACGCATGCTTGCTGGGGATATCGCAAACCCCATATCAGTCCGGTCCAGTCCAGCCCAGCCCAGCCAGTCTTTCTTCCTAAAAACGCCCTATGCGTACATACTAGTGATACAGACTTTTCCACCCATAGAAACGCCTTGGAACAATATCCTTATGTTTCACCCATTTCGTTGCCGTCGTCAATGATACCCAGCAGTCTTGCATACGCGACCGTAGTCCTTTGAAGATCGCGGTGCTTGCCAAGTATAAGTACGACATCTTTCAGAAGGTCTACTCTCTTCCAACCAAGTATCTCGTCGTCAGGCGTGTACCAACCCTTGCCTACTGCCTCCTCCACGCTGAGTCCCTTGCCCTCTTCGACGTATAGCTCACCGAGCAGGGTACGCAGAAACTCCTCGGTTTTGTTCTTGAGACCTTCCGCTCCCAGCCGCTTCGCGTACATGAGTAAGTAGATGCGAAACTCTTCTCTTGCGCCAAGTGTCATCGCGGCAGCTACGCGATTTTCCAAATGAGCCACAGACACGTTGGCCTCGAAGCCTTCGAAGCCTTCAGCAACGAGCAACGCCTTGATCAGTTTCTGTAAGAAATAGGATCTACCTCGCAACAGACCATGAGTAGTGGTATTCCGTTCAAGTAGTGGGATGATTCCAGCAGAGAAATTCTCAAGGGACACCTCGTCGTTGTCGTCCAACCCTTTCAACTGAGGAGCCGATGGCTGTAGATTTCCGACTGAGGTATCTGCTGTATTCCAATATTGCGAGGCGATAGCCCACCATTGCTCAGATAATCGTTGCCAGACATACATTGTAGGCGAGTACATGTAGCCGTCGCCATTGGTCATTGCGACGACAATTTTTCCCTCCGAATTTAGGCGGGCAAAGACAATGCCGGGAGCGCCGGTCAAGTGGGGACCTTGAGCGTGAACAGCAATGTCGAGGATCGGGGCCACCGAGACAGGAGGATGTGGCGACGATAGAGTCTTGATATTCCAGACATGGCAAATACCCACGGCGGAAATACAGAGAAGCCACCAACCTCTGCAATCAAGAATAACCGGCTGCGCTTCGATCACGAGGGCGTTGAGCAGTCTTCGGCCTGCTGGAGTCCAAACATATAGTGATCCATCCTCACATCCAGCAGCCCAAAAGTTCTTGTTTCCAGTAACAAGTAACACTGCTTTTGGAACGTAATCCTGCCATATAGCTTGACCATGTCTGGAGCAATTGATCCGCGTTGGGTCTCGGTCTTGCGGGCGACCTGTTCTTGACGATCCTGTGGCATTCCGCGCTTCGAGCATGACTGTGTCGTCAGTGGCACTTGCTGGTCCTGGGGGTTTTGGCTCGCTTCCGTCCGCGGTCCTTACTATCACACTGCGTAAAGTGGGAACTGCAAGTCGCACTTGGCTGACAGTGAGTGCTGGACTGATGATTGCTGGGCGCAAGACTTCCGAGAGGTCAGCGGCAGGTTTTTGGCCGCCTTGAGGCGGCATGAGGCCGTCAGGAGTATTGATTACAGCAGGAGCCGCACCATTCTGTACCATCGAACCAAGGCGCTTTTCTGTTCTCCGCTCCTCATCACCCTCGATTTCGGCAAATTTGCGTTTGTTTCCAATCAACAAAGCAGCGAGCCCGCCCTTGGGTAGACCGTCATAGGGTTTTGAAAGGTCTAATATGGAGTGTGGTGCATCTGCTCCTGCACGGGACCCTGACGCGCCAGCCAGGAGTTGTGTTTGTGGTAGCGTTGACTCGACGCCGGCCGACGAGATCAGAAGAGGTTTCAATCGTTTCTTTCCGTTCACAATCTCCACTCTCTGCTTGAGCTGCGTGATCTTTGGATCCTGTTGAGGCTGTGCCGGCTGTGGAGGCGTGGCCGCAGCGGTGCCATTTGTTGACGGCTGTCCGTTGACAGTTATCGATGGACCAGATACAGACCCATTTGTTCGCGCTGTCTCAGTGCTTCCATTGACAGCCGGCGAAGCACCACCGTCGCCCATAAGTTCACCCATTCTTCCTTGTACCGCCTTTTGTTCGCCTGCTTTGCTTAATTCTTCGAGGCGTAGAGCATCAGGTCCTTCAATGACACCTGCTTTTCGTCCCGCGCCATACTTTGTTAGCGCCTTCTCATTCTCAGCAACGGAAGCTGCCCATCCCAGCTCGCCAGGTTGAAAAGCAACGCACAGGATCCCACCATCCAGACTGCTGACATACACAGTTTCTCCATCTGGCGACCAGGCAAGGTCAGAGATGGGTTTCGAGCACAGCTGTTGCGTCACGACGAACGGCCTTGCGTAACTTGTATTCCATATGCTCAATGTTTTATCATGTCCTCCGCAGGCAATCACTGTGACCGATGGAATCATTGCATGGCCTTGAGCATCAATAAGATCGTCCGTCAGTTTCTCCCTATAGAACATGCGGGGAGAAAATGCGCAGACTTCAACAGGGCCTTCATGTCCGATCAGATTTATATCGCTATCCCACGTTCCACGATTTACAATAGCTATCGAGTTGACAGGTCCGTTGACTGCATTTGCGGCAGCAATATGATTGCCGTCGGGGGACCATGAACAACGTCTAAAGTATGTCGTGAGAGGGGAGTTCATGAAAGGGGCGGTGATGGTCGTTTCGAGCATGAAATTGCTGATTTGATCCTGTTGTGTAGCATTCGGAGGAGGCGACGTGAATCTAAAGATCTTGATGGTTCGGTCGTCGCTTGCCGTTGCAAAGTACTTATTTGCCGGGTCGAATGTAATGCCTTTAACATGACTCTGGTGCTGTGACAATTGCTTGAGCTTCTCAAACGTGTGTCCTGACCATATGACGATCTTCGAGTCGAGTCCGACTGTAACGAGGATAGAGGAATCGTAGGACCAGCCCAGGTCCTGTACATCGTTGTCATGGCCTATAAGACGTCGGAAGACGCGCCAGTTCTCTACAGGCGGTGGTTCATTAGAGCCTATGCCACTTATCAGCAAATTCCCCATTCAAACCAGCAATATGTACCAACCGAACGTATGCGCATGAGAGGGAGGGTTGGGATCGAGAATGTACACGCAGACAATCTTGTCGTCTGCGCCCGAAGCCAGGTACTTGTTATTCCCCGAGAATCTGACCGTGTGGATGGTTCCTGAGTGATTACTTATAGCGGCGAGCTGTTTTGGCTTTGTATAATTGGGGTCCTGAGAGTTGAGGATGGCTTCGGTCGACCAGATCTTTACATGGGCATCTGCTTCGACTTAGTACCACATCATGTCTAATACACGAACCACGTACCTCCGGCGGCTGTAACTAATCTTGTGCCATCCGAGGAGACATGGCAGCTGTATACTTCGGCGTCTCTGAGTTCTCCTGTTCGCGATCAGTGAGTATGGCTTCGCGTTTCACAAATGTATATCGCACCTCCGTGGGTCAGCCAGTGAGGCTTTATTATATGCATATTCGTAATGACTAGCTATGGGACAGCTTCATACTCGGTTTGCGCAATGGTTGGAGAGTAGATGGTGGTGTTATTGCCGTCGTGGTGTTTCTCCAGCTTCCATCTCCAACACTATAACCCTCTCACGCGTCTGACCTCCGAGACCCTGACTTGGCACCTCGGAGTACTTTTGTAAGATATCATGACCTCAGCTGGACACAAACACCAAGAATCACCATTCACACTATGGGCCTCTCCGATTTTGAGCGCGAACTCGCTGAAAAGTCTTCAAAAACCTCCAGCAAGAAGCGCGAAAGAAGCCGGAGCAGGGAGCGCCATCACAAGGTATGTTCGTTCGTTCTTCCAAATCCAAGCTTGTAGCGCATGTTTAAATCCCAAACAATGGCGATAAATTGCTAGAACTCTACTTTCTGAAATCGTCAGAGATTCAGCGATATCAATCTGAAGTTGAAATGGTTCTATATGATGTCAATCTTCCTATCGTAAAGGTCTGCCGAAAGTTTTGGTGGCCCATTCAGACAGTTTTGAGGAGATGCCGCCTCTTAGTCTCCGTACAGCATAGGTGCTAACGCTCTCACAGCACAGCAGCAGCAAAAGATACCACCGCGAACCTTCCTCACGACATCGCGATCGTGATGGAAGAGATGCCGAAGATTCTCGCTCTAAGCACAGGCGATCGAAACACCACCGCGACGAGAATTCAGATTTAGATGAACAATCACGCAGAAAACGGAAGGAAAACTTGAAGTCTCGAACACAACCTGGAGGCGAAGAGGCGGATGAATGGGTGGAGAAAGAGAGCTACGATGCACCTCCCAACGAAGACACATTAGACGGCCTACTTGAGGCTGCAGCGGACAAAAATCTCACACGTCAATCTTGGATGGAGGCACCATCTGCCATGGATGTGGACTACGTTCAAAGGCGCAAAGTCGAAGAAAAACCAGTCACAAGCCAGGCTACCCAGAAGGATTACCAATTGAAAATGCACAAGAACGAACTTAATACCCGACTGCTCGACAATCTGGAGGACGAAGACATGACCGCAAGCGCGCTTAATAAACCAGCCGAACATGAAGTGGATTACACGTTTGGGGACGATGGGGCGCAATGGCGGATGACAAAGCTGAAGGCTGTTTACCGGCAGGCCGAAGAGTCAGGAAAACCTTTGGAGGAGATTGCTGAAGAACGCTTCGGTGATCTTCGCTCATTCGACGATGCTAGAGAGGAGGAAATCGAACTCGATCGGCGTAAGATGTATGGGCCGGGCTTTGTCGGGAAAATAAAGCCCAGTGGCGAGTTGTTTGAAGAGCGCAAACTTAGCAAAGGCATACGGCGAGGCTCTTCTTCACGTTACGGCCCGGTCACTACGGACTTGCCTTCCCGCGACACCATAATGAACGCGCCCTCTGCGCGACGACCGATAGTTCCAGTACTTGATCAGACCGCTCTGAACAAGCTCAAAGCTCAGATGATGAAGGCCAAGTTGAAGAGGGACCCCAAGGCGGCTCAGTTAGAGGCCGAATACAACGAAGTGGCGGCAGCAGCAAGCCAAAGAGGCCCAGATGTGGTGGTACTGAATGCGATGGACAATCGCATGCTAGCAGGAAGCAGGGAAGGCGAGGTAATTAAACTGGATAACAAGCGTGGTCGCGAGCGTGGTCTTGTCAAAGAGAATGAGGATATGTCCATTGAAGACATGGTCAAGCACGAAAGACGGACAAAGAATCAAGGCGAAGGCATGGCTTTCGCAGAACGCATCGCAAAAGATGCGAAGTTTGACAACGACCTCGACTATATGGATGATAACGCTGCGAAGCTTGCCAAGCACGTACAGAAGTCCGAGATCAACCTTAAAAGCACGGCCATTGGTGACTACCAAAAAATGAACCGCATTTTGGACAACTGCCCTCTATGCCACCATGAGGACAAAGGGGCCGCTCCTGCAGCGCCCGTTGTGTCTCTGGCGACTAGGGTGTATATGACCATCCCAACAGAGCCAGAATTGGTTGAAGGAGGTGCATGTATTGTTCCTCTTGAGCACAGGACGAACCTGATGGAATGTGATG
This sequence comes from Venturia pyrina ICMP 11032, assembly GCA_000738655.1. Taxonomy (NCBI): domain Eukaryota; kingdom Fungi; phylum Ascomycota; class Dothideomycetes; order Venturiales; family Venturiaceae; genus Venturia; species Venturia pyrina. The sequence continues at coordinate 542,864 of JEMP01000008.1, forward strand.
ATGACGAGTGGGAAGAGATGCGCAACTTCATGAAATCTTTAACACGTATGTATCACGACCAGGGCCGCGACGTGGTGTTCTACGAAAACGCCGCAGCTCCACACAGGAAGTTACATGCGGCACTTCAAGTTGTACCTCTGCCATACAGTCTAGGAGAGACAGCGCCAGCTTTCTTCAGGGAAGCCATCTTGACTGCAGATGAGGAGTGGACTCAGCATAAAAAACTCATCGATACTTTGAAAAATGCACGTGATGGTCTAGGGAAGCAAGCCTTCCGGAGAACATTATCGAAAGAGATGCCTTATTTCCATGTGTGGTTCGAGCTGGATGGAGGTCTTGGGCATATTGTTGAAGACTCCAACCGATGGCCGAAGGGGGATTTATTCGCCAGAGAAGTCATTGGCGGTATGCTTGATCTCGGACCTGATGTAATAAAGCGGCAAGGCCGATGGCACAGAAACGATCGAAGGGTCGATGGCTTCAGGAAGAGATGGAGGAAGTTCGACTGGACGAGGATTTTGACGGAAACCTGATCCAACCATCGACGGTTTCAAATATGAATCAGCAGGATGGACGCGTCAAAAAATATCATTGTTCAAAGGCGCTTGATTGTTCGAATCCGTCCAAAGCAGTCACGGTCCACCTTTTCCGAAGGCGGCCTTGCGCACATTGTCCGTATAAGTGCCTCAGGCTTTCGTCGCCTCTATTGATCACCGCTCGATCCCACCTTGGTGTTCGAATCATCACCGCCCATTCACAATACCTGCCCATCGCTTATCAAGTTGGCTGACCATTGACGTCAACGCAATCAGCACCAGGACTTGGAACAGCATCTCAGTCTCAGTCCTCCAAGAACGTTCAAACGCGTGACTTCCATGTCTGCCGCCGCCATTGCCTTTCCAGACTCAGGCTGTTACTACCCAGACATCGACCACCCCAGTATCCACCTGATCGCTGATCTGCTGACCACAACCACCCCGTCCAGGCAGCTACAACAATATAACATCTACATTGATCCGCCGTAGACTTCACTATGCGATTTTGACTGATTATGGCGAAGAAACGTCAGAGTGAGAGTCTAGGTAAGCATCGGTGGGCAGCGAAGTGACGATGATGTGTGGTAAAGAAGAGAGCGAAGAGCTAATCCGCATTTACAGACCCCAAGGGAGAGGAACCTGCCAAGAAGTCTCGTCTTACCTCTACTGGCAAAGAGCCTCTTGCGGATGGGAAGCATTATGACCTCGCGAAGGTTCTCGATGCCATTGGCTTTATAGGTAAAGCAGGCGAAGTATTCGAGAAGCTAGCCAGAAATTGGTACGCTCGACATCGACCCGCTCGGATTCTCAGCCCCGGCGACGTTGGGAAATCTGGAGGTCAATTCCATTATATGATTGTCGACTTCATTATCGAATATGGGGCTGTGTTCTGGTCGAAAGAGGCACGCAGTCGCGGTCACCTTGTCAATAAAGGCTCCATTGCTTATCAACCCACGCATTGGCGGAAAGGCGAACACATAACCTTTTTGTATCCTCGCGACAGTGTGCATCGAATGAAAGGGAAAGGCTTGCGCAATTTCACTCAGGAGATACAAAGGGAAGAACAACTTGACTCATAGTAAGTACACGCATGATCCTCGCGCATCAGCACCTCTCAATGCGGCCTTCGATTCATTCTGCTTCCAATCTTTGGAACATAGAGGGCTCCACTTTTATAGCTCTCTTCCACTTCCCATCGATTTTGATAAATTCTTAGGAAGTCACCGCTTGAAACTAACAGGTCTCTATCAGGTACCGAACATGTTATGTAATGCCCGTACAATGACTGACAGTACTTAGCATCTTCGCCGCGCTCAAGCCATACTTTGCTGGCCTACACTTCAAAGGGCGTGTCTCAAACGAGAACAAAGATCCAGATGGGTTTGAGGATTGGCCTCTCTCTGACGACGATCTCGCTGAATGCCTCAAGATACTGAGCTTCATGAGCGGTGGAGTTCATACTGCGAATGCTGATATCCCGAGACGGAGCCTCAACCCCAGCTATGTCAGAGCTGGTAAGTCGAAAAACCGGCTTATTTCGACAGCCAATCCAACATACAATCTCGAACTCTCATCTACACCTTCGCTCGACGTCTCCGCCGCCCTGAGGCGTAGTTCCATACCAGTCTATTGTGGTAAAGCCGACAATCCCAGGCGTGGGAGCAAAGACTCAAAGGGTATCGAATCCATAGGCAACGCCGATAATACAAAAAAAATTGATGGAGACTCCGAGGCCACTGGGTCAACAGATGATGAAGGCGATGCGGAAGTGACTACATCACCACCCGCAGCCAAAACTGACTTGCCATCCGATCGCAAAATCGACACCAGCCTGAAACTCTCCCTTCGACCCGATTCCACGTCCCGCCTACCACGACCTACCAAAATCCCATCTGCGACTCCCACGCTCCAGATTGCAAGCATGAAAGAAGAAAGCACATTGAAAAAGAAGACGAATGAGATTGAGGCGCAAGCGGAGGCTAGGAAGAAGAGTGTGACGGGTTTGGGGAAGGGAGTTGTGAAGAAAGATGGGAAGTGAGAGTAGCCGACTCTGTTGGAGATGGAGAGGTTGAGTCCGGGTGTGGGTGTTTGGGTTGGTAGGGAGTGAGGTATTGATGAGAGTAGGGAGTGAGGTATTGATGAGAGTAGGGAGTGGGGTATTGATGAGAGTAGAGAGTGAGGCATCGATGAGAATAGGGAAGGTGGAGTTTCAGTACTATGATTGCATGACTATTAGTCGTTACCACAGTAATCTGCGATCAATGCTTCTATTCTTGATATATCCGTTCTCCATTCTACACACTACTCCCTAACCTTTTTGCCAAAATGAGGGGAGGGATGGATGGGTGAAATGATATGGGTGGAAGGATAAATATGAACGTGACTTGTTTACTGTGTACTGTGTACGCGTAATCTGCAAATCAAGCAAGGAAAGGAGGTACACAGTATAGTATTGAACCTGAATTCCGGGGATCCGGGGCAGGGCGTTTCAGAGGGCTATAAATATATTTTTCCCAGACCGGGAGAACGGTATAAATTTAACTTTTTGAGTTGCTGCCCGGTTGGGTTTGAGAATAGTGGACGATTTTCCACGAGTGGAGAAAATGGGTTCATTACTTTACTGCTACTTGCTTCGTAGCGAGTGACGTGGGCTATGTTGGAGTCACGGGGGTATAAATTATAGTTTTTAACAACAAATGTACTGTGTAGAAGATAGGTTCGTTATTTTACTGCTGCTTTCTTCGTAGCGAGTGACATGGGCTTTGTTGGAGCCGCGGGGGTATAAGTTATGTACAGGTAATCATGGGATCTTGCCCTTTTTTGTGCTTCCCTCTACTTCTTTCTTTCCGTATTTCTTTCATCCCGTATTTCAGGGTATCGTGAATTTTCCAACTCGGGATTGTTGTACGCGTACATATCATCAAAACAGCGCTGATGGGCTAACGAAGGTCAAGAATGAGCAACACCAATGAACCCAGTTTTGGAGGCAAAATATGCCAGTCAGTTCGTTGGAGAGGGATTCCGGCTCCCCAAAATTGCGGATTGAACCATTGCGAGCACACTATTCAACAGAGCGGTTCTTTCAAGATGCAAGAGGATTTTGTGTCGACGACTTGCGCGACAGACGAAGGAAATTCCGGATCAAGTAGAAAATCGACTCGGGACGTTCTCATTGGGCAGTGGAGCCAATCGTCCAGGGACATATGCTTTCGGCAAGGTTGGCTGTGTCGACATGGTTGGAAGTGTCGCCCATGAACCTTCAGTCAAGTGAGTCATCGGCATGGATGGTTGAGTGTCGGACCGAAGTGTTGGTGCAATTGCTGCTTGGATTGGGAGTGGGAGTGGGAGTGGAAGTGGCGGTTCCGAGTCCATTGATCGTAGTGCTGGTCGTGGCCGAGTTCCGGGCTTCTCATTGACGACCATACCTTGAGGGCGTGTTGGTGTTGCTGGCAAGTCGCCTTTCAGCATGGAGTTGTGGCGGTCGGGTTCTCTGGAAGGAAGATAGGGTGGTGGTGCATCTTCGAGTTGCGAACGTCGAAGCAGACGGGCTTCTTTGCGATATGACGTTAGCTTGACTTCTTTTTTTAGACATCACCCTCGAACGACCTGGGGTAGGCGTGCTTATTCCAAACAGTTGTCCGCGACGAAAGCTTTTTGGCCTGCGGATTGCTTCTTCAGAGTTGCCCCGCCCGGAGAACGTGTCGCCATGGGCGGCCTTGTTGGAATTGAAAAATGACTGTGCTTACCTGAGTATTGTGCTTGCTTTGCAGCCTGTTTACGCTTGCGCGAGCAGAAGAGGAGGATGGTGCTAATGATGACGAGAACAACAATGGCAATGGCAATGCCGATTGCAATGCCGATGTTCTTGCCTGAGCCATGGGCTTGGGCATCGAGTGGAGAAGCTGTCTTTCCGATGGACGTGGAGGATGGCGACGAAGGTGATTCCGCGGTTGATGTGGCAGCGGCGCTGGCTGGAAGACCGGTGAGGTCTTGTGAGGCAAGAGAACCTGTTGGTACGAGTAGTATGGAAGTATCGAAGACGACTGAGTTGATTTGTTGTGGAGCTGGAGACATTTTGGCGGTTGGATCGAAACGATGGCAGTGGTGGAGAGAAGCTGAGCTTCAGTGTTACATATGTTGTGAGACGACCCTGTCAGACAATCGTATTCAATACTCGTATGCCTGCTGGTATGGAAGGCGTGCCGGAGATGGAATGGGAGAATCAATGGCCTTTGTGGAAATGATGGTGAGGTTGATTGATTGTCTTTGAGAAGGAATTGGAACGAGTGGAAGCACTTGGGGGAATGGAAAGCACTTTGGTGAGTGGAAAGCACTTTGGTGAATGGGGTGCTCGAGGTAAAGAGAGTGTTGAGCATCACTCGCTGAAGTAAGGGTAGGGGTTGCACTGTGCCTGGTACTAGTATTCTAGTCTTTACCCAAGGTACTCCTACTCCGTAATCCGTACTTAAGGAGATCCCATCGCGAAGATCTTCGGTGTTTGCTTCGACGCGGGCGCAGGAAAAGCACGCCAGTCAAGCTGGTAGCTGCAGGAACAGAGCCCACGTCGGATCATCATCACCCGCCTAAAAATAGCGGCATAGTGCTGCGAATAGAGTGCAGGTGCCTGAGACGTGAGTACTCTTTGTACTACTCCTCTCCATCAACCTCGTTCCTTTATCCTACTCGCCCCCATCAACCTCGTTCCTTTATCCTACTCCTCTCCATCAACCTCATTCCTTACTGGACACGACATTCCTTTATGAACAACATGGCCACCAACATGTCTCCGGGAGCACTCCTTGCGTTAGCTAGAGTACCGCTGTGTCTCCGTTCCACAAGGTCAAGTCTGCGCATTTCCTCAAACAGGCGCGCGGGAGACATGCATTCACCGCGTCTATAGTCCTGCTAAGGTGGACAAGTCATGCTAGGATTGAGGTGGGCAAGCCGTGCTGAGATGGACAAGCCGTGCTAAGATGGACAAGCCGTGCTAAGATGGAGATGGACGAGTCGTGCTCAGATGGCGATGGACGAGTCGTGCTCAGATGGAGATGGACAAGTCGTGCTAAGATTGAGATGGACAGGTCGAGCTAAGATTGAGATGGACAAGTAGTCAAGCGGATAGGAGTTGCCCCGGGTGAGAGAGTGGGAATATGGCGAGCAGAGCAGTCTCAGGTCACGAGTCCCAAGAAATAGCCAATGTCAATCAAGCTGATCTCAATCGCTTGATCCGCCATGTTGTCATCAATTGGCGCATGCAGGTCTTGTACGAGGTAGAGTCTTCTCTCAGTTCCAACACTGCCACAACTTTCAACGTTGCCATTTGGTGGTGCAAGTTTCATCGCCTGTCGCTGACTACAACGCCTTTTCTGACCTTGATACCGAGTGAAATTCTTTCACCTTCACTCTAACCCTTGCCTGTGCATCTTTGGCTGCATGCCAGGTACAGCCGACGCCGACCTTTTCCCTTGCTAACGAGACGACTCGCACGTGCAACCAACGACTCGCCTCCAAGGCTTGCCAAGCGTCGTAGGTCGAGATGGAACAAGTAAAGAGATACCTAGAATACACAGTAGCTCCTCGTCAACCGAGTCAAGACAGGAACGAGTCTTCGCATCGGCTTTGAATGCGCCCTTCATTGCTTATCTCCCACATCCACCCCTCTCGACTCTGCTGCTTCTCACTCTTCAGATCCAGCCTGAAGAACCCTCTCGGAAATGAGGCCGCGATACAGCTGTGTCTCGGAGGTCAAGGCTCACCATTCGATACATCACCGTGACTGTGCACAAGGCTTAACATGCGAAAAATGGAAGGGTCCTGGACCATGAAGAGCCCGGAGATCATGGGGAGATCGTCAGAGTGATGACTTTGACAATTCTTTTGGTCTATAAGGTTTCGTCCTGTCCCAGAAATCGCCACAGCAATCTCAATCTGGAGTCTCGAGAAGAGGAAAGAAGTGCGATCGGTATCAGCCCATATCGTCCCGTCTTATCATCTTGCCTCATGTCGTGGTTTTAGTCATGGAGACCGACACTATAGGAACATGGGTGCGAGTGCCATTTTCGGCCTACCTTTTTACGACACAACTACACAAAATATCTCTAATATAACCCCTCTAATACCTACGTAATTGTTGGGATTAGGAAGGATATTTTGGATTTAGACTCGCCTTTACTCTACTTTTTAGATGCAAGTGTGGAGGTCGAGATTAAGTTTGTTTTTCGTGGTGGATAGGGTTGCTGAGAGAAGGGTGACGGGTGATATTCGTTACGCGGCTAGGTTTGTAGTTGGTGATTGGTTGGTAATGTTTTGATTTCATCTCTTCCTCGAAGGATGTGCTACTAAGAATGGGTTGAGATGAAGCGGAAGGGAAAAGTAAGAAGAGAATCATGTATAAAGGCAATTATTAATAGCCCCAAGACATCAGAGGCCGATTGAAGCAGATAGTTTTGGATCGCGTCGAGAGGTTTAGTAAGAGGAGAGTTATGTCTGTTATTATGTTAAGATGTCGTATTCTCAGAGAAGATCCTCACACTTTGGCTAGCACTTCGTAATCGTCAAATAGATCCCAACGACCTTTCTCACTATCGTTGTAGCAGAAGAACATGATCAGATTCTGATAGGGAGCAGAGCATATCCCATAGCGAAAAGAGAGTCATCTTTTCGACTCTTGGAATGACACTCCGAGTCTCCAAGACCTAGAAACTGTGTTATCACGACAATCGATACCCAACACTGCCGCTGAATATTGGGCCATAACTCATATCGTTTCGTTCCATATCGCCATGGTTTTCTTGGTACTAACCTCTTACACAATACTTGCCCACAATGTCTTCACTACTCACAGCAATGGACTCATTATCCCTCTCATCACCCAATTCGCTCTTCAAACCTCGATACTCAACCTCTTCCCCCAATTCCTCAACATCAACATCCTCCAATACCTCCTCATCCACAGAAACATCAACACCACCATCCCATTCCCAACCACTACCCCCCAACTCCCTAGAAACCCACTTCGGAAAAGCCTACTCCAAATCCAAATCAACATCCACCCATCCCACGCCCCGCCTCCACCCCTTCTTCCACCGACCCCCCCTCCTCCAAACCCCACTCCAAAACCGAATCCTAATCTACTACGGCTCCTTCAATCCCCCACATATAGCCCATCTAAACCTCCTCCGCCAAATCTACACAAAAGCCTCTTTGGCATACAACATCGTCGCCGCCATCATCTCGCCCCGATCCGATGCATTCTGCTCCTCCAAATTCGCTGATCGAGAGGGTACATCACAACTATATACTATTGAAGAAAGGACACAGATGTGGGAGAGGGATTTCGAGATTCCGGAGTGGGCGTGTGTGATTGAATCCGAGGTTGTGGATAGCGAGGCGTTTGGTTGGGAGGTGCGGGAGTCGGGCAAGGAGGCGGGGTTTGAGCTCAGATTTGTGTCGGTGATTGGACCTGATTATGCGAGTTTGGCTGGGGGAGGGGTTTATGACTATGGGGAGGAGGTTATGTTTAGTGATACGGGGAGGCCGGTGGATTTTGTTGCTGCGGATGGACTGTTGGTGACGTTACCGGGATGTACTGCGTGGGAGGAGGTGCCGGTGAGGGATCAGAATCGGATTTGTGAGGCGAGATGGAGGGAGGTGTTCAGGGAGAAGTCGCAGGAATATGTGAGGGGATATTTGGCTGCTGGGGAAGAGGGTGGAGCGGAACCTTGCTCGCTGGATGGTATGGTTGGGTATGCTGCTGGTCGGGCGTACATTGAGGGATTGGAAACCGCAAGGGAAGGTTTGCCAGCGGTTATGCGGAGGTATAAAAAATGCAAAGACTATGCCAACGGGTATACGGATGGCCTGAAGATACCCCAAGGGAACGATGGACAGACCGATGTTTGGAAGGTGAAGGAATCATCCGATACAGACACCAAATCCCCAGCTCCAAAGAAGTGTAAGGCCGTGCCAGAAAAACCTACCATTGTACATGCTCATCTTGTTTTAGTCGATGCCAACGCAATGTACACCTGTCGCCGAAAAGACAAAACCGACAACGTCATCTTCATACCTACAACCGAAGATTCAAGCTACAGGCATTACATCAGCTCAACAGATATTCGAGTCATGATGAGCAAAAACGAGTCAAATCCAAAAGAGATTACGGCAGAGATGGCAAGTCTTGTTCTTGGTCCACATCGCAAGCCCCAGAAGATGTTTCCAAAGCCACAGACTAGAGCAGAGGTGAGTTGTATACGTACGTAGGTTGCACTTAGCTGACTGAAATGATTTAGCGAATCAGCAAGAGTCTGTATGAGTCATCGATATTCGCCCACTGATGAGCGCAAGGGCCGTTGGATGTGATGTTAGCTGACTTTGAGGTTTACTGTTTGAGGAATGTCTCAAGATGGATGTAAACTGAAAGTCCTGCTCTCTTGATGAACAGTGCCAGAGATGTACTTTTTCGAGAATGAGGTGGCCGTGGTGACACAATGGTGTGCAGAATTCTGTACTTACCTGGAAGTCCAATAACGCTACCAATCAGAGATCGACATTGATGAATTCCTGCCAGTTGCAAAAGAAGAATTCTGCTAGAAATTCGTCAATATCGATCCAGAATCAAGCTATGTCAAAGTCAATCAAGGGAACCTCCGTGGTGGTTCGGTATTTGGCGAAAAGCAACCAAATATAGTTGATTAGAGTTCGAGGAGCCCATCTCAATCAAAAATAGCTTAAAGAAAGCTGTGTGTCGCCTCATTTAAGTGTTCAGCGATCTCCTATCCACCAGAAGCCTATTAGAAAGTAAAGAACATGTAGAATGTCTTAGCAACACTTACTAGAGCTGCACTTGAAATTCCTGTACCCTCGGACTACGCATCCGCAGCATCTCTCTTATGTCCATCCTTTTCTTGAAATCAAGGACATGGCATCCTGAACGAGCAAAAGGAACCCATCTACTCCAAGATTGTTTTGGCCTCTCTCTTGGGTGTCTCAAACGGAAGAATTTCCACCCCAAGTCACTAGAGCGATTCCGTTACGCTCGCCATGTCTACCTCCTCTGCCGATCCAGATGAAACATCATCCCTCGCTCTTTCGGGACCAACCTCAGACTTTCTCGAACCATACATGACGAAGTCCTACAACGATTGTACTCCTGACAGTCCCCGATCGTTCTTTCGAAATGCAGCATCTTCTCCACGTCTTGTGCGTGGACGTATCAATCGAGTCCTGGTGCACCGTGGCTGCTTCAACCCACCTCATATTGCACACCTCAACCTACTCCGCTACGTTTACCTTCAGGCCCACGTCGAATTTGACATCGTCGCCGCGATCATTGTTCTACTACCAGACAGCTCCTGCCGAAATAAGCTAGATGGTACCGACGACAAGCTCTTATTTACCTTTGAAGAGAGGAAAAATTTGTGGGAGCAAGATACAGAATTCCCGGATTGGGCGTGTGTGGTTGATAACGACAAGTGGGACGGCGAGGAAACCAGCATCATCAACAGCCTGCGGAATAATGTGTCGAAAGAAGGCTATGGGTTGAAACTCGTCAACTTGATCGGACCAGACTATGTTACTTATGCTCGAGGGGCTTCCAATGGCTCCAATTGGGAACTTATGACGAGCGATGTTGGTAGACCTGTCGACTTTCTGGGCACAGATGGATTGTTGCAGTTGCCGAATTGTTCGCCTTGGAAGAAGTTGGGAACTCTTGGCGAAAACGAATCGAGTCATAGCGAGAAGGAACCTCTAAGCGGCTCAAGAAATGTTGCAAACTCAAGTCTGAAAGAATACGAGGGGGGAGTACCGACAGAACATAAGCCCAGGTCTCTTGATGAGTCGTTCGAGGAACCCAAACCTGGGCAAACAAACCTCTGCCAGCGAAAGCCGGAATGGAAGCGGTCCTCAGGAATGTTCCGTGGGATCAATGGGAAGTCGAAAGAGTACCTGAGAGGGTGTTTCAGCGGCATTCTCAAAACATTTCCCGCTCGGTGGAAAACTTCTCACGAAGGCCAAGACTATCAAAACAGTCTCGCTCATCTCTTTGCTGAAAAGATTTCACTCTCGACTTCAATCGCGATTCCTCCCGCCAAGGAACATCCCCAAAAGCATCCCTTTGATGGAAAATCCTCCGAAGCAATGGTTCCGACCAAGATGCCGATAACTAGTTCGAAGGCAGAAACCTCCGCAGAGGATGTTCCCACGCCTCCAAATGCCTACTCTATCAGCTCCTCCGAGATTAGCGATCGAACTAATCAAACCCGATACTGCTTCCCAGAAATTCACCACTGCCGCATTCGGCAATCTTCAAATCTCTTCTTTATACCTGCGGCTGCAGATTCCGAATATCGAAAGTATACCAGCTCCACCGAAATTCGTAAGATCATGGAGATGAACACGAGCCATCCTAAGGAGATCACGGAGGAATTGGCCAGTATGGTTTTAGGTCCGCAGCGTAAGGTTTCGTTAGAGGGAGAACAAGTTGGCTGGTGATCTGCATCAATTGATGTTGTTGGAGTGCGAGAAATCGGTGAGTGGTGATTCGACTCTTTGATGAGGACAGGCTTATGCTAACATTGAAGGCACAGAAGGATACTAACCCTTGCGGTATTGATTCGCTCAAACTCCAGAAAACGACTGCTAGCGCGATATCGATGACCATGATGGATGGAAGAGGAGAAGAGCTTGAGGTGCGATATCTGCGAAGAGAGTCAACGGACCCTTTCTGAAGTTGGTAGGATAATGTTGAAGTTACGAAGGAACGGAAATTCTCAGTATTCGTCCCTACTCATGGCTAGCCCTTCGCATGCCTCGAATGGTTCTGGTTTCTCGTTAGTTCCACCTTATCTAAAATCCGATTACCTTATCCAAAATTTCGGTGAGTAGCCTCAAAATTTGCCGGGTCTCAAAATTGCTTCTTCTCCCTCTCTTTGCCTTTTCAAATGCGTGATACGTGACTGCGATCTCTCTCTGTAATGCCTTTCGGTCTATCGTCATCGAAGCCTTTGAATCTAGATGCAGATGTTACCGTACATATTTCTACACCGAATACTAAACAACATATATTCTTGCTGCAACCGCACAATGCTCACAGAATGAACACGCCACCTATTACAACCTTCTGGGTTTTGGACTCCTTGTTCCTCCAAACTTCAACCTCGTCGCATCACTGACTCTAATGATTTTGTCTCTCAAACCGCGACCTTCGTTGCCCATTATCGCCTTGACCACAGCATCCCTACCCTTTCCAAAGCCTCTCAAGATAACTTCCATATTCTTGATCGGGCTTTCAGTCTTGATTCCTAGATCTTCGAGTTCCATGTCCCTCTCATTCGCATTTCGCAGCAAGCCTCGATCCTTCATCATCTTGAAAACATACGATGAGAGCTGGAAAGCAGCATCGAAAGACCCTCTCTGTCCTTTCCGGAAGCCAATGTTGCCAGCGCTGAAGCAGAGGATGGGCTCGGTGTTGGGTCGCGTCAAGCAAAGATGGGTATTGTGTTTCGTCGAATAGATGTGTAGATGGTGGGGTTCCGGCGGTGGTTCTCTATTGGTTATGCGAGAGAGGCCAGTGTCTTTCGTGGATGGAGGTATCACATCTCTCATAGCCCTCTGTTTGTTGAATAGCGTATCTGTGATACCCTGGGTGCGTTCGGTAGGCCTGCGACCCATAGGGCTCGAAGATTGTCTTGCGAAAGTGCTCATCAGGTCAGACAGAGAACTGGCGGGTGGGGGTGGAGGTCCGTCGTCTAGGCATAGTGGTGTAGATGAGAATGCGCGGTGGATTGCCTGTTTGGTGGGACAGAGTACCTTCGTTCTGCATGTCCTACATACTGACAGTATGCTGGCTTCACGCGGCATGGTGGGGGGATGCAGTTGATGGAGTCGAGTGTGGTGGTTATGGTCAATGGTTGTTTGCTCGAAAAATATCGGCGATTGTCGGCGATGATGAGAGGGACTTCGAGAAATCGACATCGTGAGATTTTTTAGACAGCACAGCAATCAACAACTACCACCCTCAACCACCACCAGTTAATACCTCGGATCTGTGGCTACACACTCAGCCACGGTATGAGGATATTGAACCCAAGCGTGGCCACGGCCTGTTCGCGCCCAAATGCTCTACGGCCTTTTGCCTCTCTCACATCCACATATGGCAGAACGGCATCATATCGACGGTTATCATCCCAGATATCTCCTTCTAGCCAATCGCCTATAGGGACAATCTCCATATCATCACACTCCTCATCTCTACAATTCTCACCACCCCTTCTCCGATCCCCACTATTCGCAAATTCCATACTCCTACAAAGCTCGCACTCTTTCACACGCCACTTTCATTCAACAAGATCGACATTAGGGAAAACTGCAAAGAAGCCAGATGAGCCGGTAGCAGAGAAGGAATCGGCTCCAAGACCAGGTGCTGCCAACCCGGAAGCCGAACCCGGAGCCAAGGCTAAAACTGAGGGCGAGCAGTCGCAAGAGCCAAACAAGGAGGGTGAGCCTAAGAAAGAAGGAGAGGCAGAGACAGACGAGGACGGGAAACCGAAAGAGAAACCTCCGCCGCCCCCTCCACATGGTGACAAGACTCCGTGGCAAGTCTTTACCGAAACTTTGCAGTCTGAGTTTAAGGCATCGAAGGAATGGAATGAAGGCACAAAGCAATTGTCTGCAGGCTACCAAGAATTTACGCAAAATCCCACCTTACAGAAGGCAAAATCAACTTACGGGAAAGCCGCTGAAGCAGCAAGCACAACGACTGGTGCTGCGTTGAAAAAGACTGCTGGTGCAATTGGTTCTGGAGCTGCATGGACATGGGAAACACCAGTGGTTAAAGTGGTTCGAAAGGGAGCAGTAATTGCCGGATCTGGCATTGAGAAAGCAACACGACCTGTGCGTGAAACGGAGGCCTTCAAAAGCGTCAAGAACACCATTGATGATGGAAGCTCGTCGAGATACGGAGGCTGGATCGAGAAAGAAGAGAGAAGAAAAAAGCGAGAGGCACGAGAAGCTCAAGAATTGGCCAAGACCGGACGGAAGCCTGATGAAGAGCCAGTAGTAGAGGATCCAAAGTATGTTCTTTCAGCCGGTGTGACCCAACCATGAAGCTAAACTTTTTCGCAGCGCTGGCGTGAATGTCACACTTCACAAGGACGCCGCTTGGAAAGAGAAGTGGAGCGAATTCCGCGATAACAACCGCATGATGCAAGGCCTCTTCTCCCTCAAATCCACATACAATGAATCCGAAAATCCTCTCATTACCACAGCACGCAGTATCAGTGACAGCGTCGCTGGCTTCTTCGCCGAGAACGAAACGGCCAAGGTCATCAAGAAGTTCCGAGAAATGGATCCGTCCTTTCAAATCGAACCTTTCCTTCAAGAGATGCGTGAATATATCCTGCCCGAGGTTTTGGATGCATACGTCAAAGGTGACATAGCAGTCCTCAAGCTCTGGCTATCAACACCACAATACCAGGTTTACGAGGCACTGATGAAGCAATATACTACGGCTGGTCTTAAGTCAGACGGGCGTATTTTGGATATTCGCCACGTAGATATTCTTTCTGCGCGATTGTTGGAAAACGACATTCCTGTTTTTATCATTACAGCCAGGACACAGGAGGTCCACACATACAAGAACATCAAGACGAAGCAACTCGCTGCTGGTATGGATGACAAGGTTCAGCAGGTCACTTACGCCATCGGTGTTACCAGGATTCCAGAAGATGTTAGCAACCCAGAGACGAGAGGATGGAGATTAATAGAACTACAGAAGAGTGCTAGGGATTATATATGAGCGTGGATTCTTTTCGATCTTGTTCTTGGTAGCTACGTGGAGCGAGGGCATCCGCGGGCTCGGCGCTTCAAAATTTGGGATGGCGGTGTTATTCAGAAAACCATATCTCGTGATCTGGGACGGCTAATTTCGATTTGGCGAACAACGCGATCCTTTGGCATGTACGATCTGTTGTGGTTATCCGCGGACGAATCAGATTTGAGGGACGATGTCTTGCTGGAGATTGAGCAGCCCAGCAAGATTTACGATGTATTCTCCTCTCATGTATTATAGATAGCTTGATGATGATACCGTCCGACTAGAATGGACGAGATGAAGGAGGTGGCGAACAATTCAAGAATTTGTTCGAAGACCGGGTCTGGTACTCTTTTCAAATGTTGGCTAATTTACTCTCAGATGCCCGGCTTATTCCTTGACAAGCGTTGGTCCGTTCTATATCAACGGCTAGTTTCTGACTCGATTCTCATAACAGTCTCTTTTTGTTCATTGCCAACAAATGTCGATGCATTTGTATCAATCTTCGATCTCATCACCGTTAGAAGTTCATCAACATCGATCTCGATTCTGTTGTAAAGTATGCATTAATTTTCTACCTCACAACAGTGTCTTTTGCGTTGTGATGCGCAGAATTGTTGTTTTGAGGACTTTTGCACCTCGATGCAATTATAAAAGCATTATTACAAGGATGATGTGTTCTGAGACTCGAGAGCAGAAGATTAGTAGTATCTCTGCGCCACCATGTATTCCCTTCGCCTCAAGTCGACCCCCAAATACCAAGGAATCCTTTCGCTTCTCTTACTTCACTCATGGCACCTCCCTCGCCAACGCAGTCGCCTGACTGATAACAGCTTGCTGCCAATCGGGCATCAGCTCTGCAAACAAGACCGATGTCGACAGCCTCGTCTACGGCCTGACACCTTTGTGCTGCAGGCTAGACCAGAAGGCTGAGTCAGACCCGCCTAGCATAGCCGTGTTGATCTCGACAGTCTTTCCATTGAATTGCTTGAGTACCACAGTTCCATTCTTTATCCTTTGCGCGGCACGGGAGATACTGCCGTCGGGGTCGTTTTCGCGGACGAAGTAGGCGAGAGCTTCGATGTCGGATTCGAGGTAGAAAAGACCGTGTCTCCAGTCGTGTGCGGCAAGTGGCTGTTTGGGTTGAGGACGATGGTTTGGGAGAACGAGGTGGGGTGAGTCGAGGTGGATTGGGAGAAGGCATTTGCTTTTGTCGGTGAGAGCCTCTCTGCGTTTCTATTACACCTTTAGGTGAGCGTTCTTTCCTTTCGTGGAGTTGAATTGGAAACTTACAATCTTTGGCCATTCCCTCTTGTCGCACTTCGCACAAACCCAGATGAGATGATTGAAGATTCCGCGTCGCTTCGTTACTTTTCCACAGAAGAGACATCGGCAGTAACTCCACCTGACCCACATCAACCTATAAGGCGGCAAAATGTGTATTCTGTCATCCTTCTGAAATTGGTGCAGTCCAAGTCTTCTATGAAGTCTCAATCTCTTCTGAATCCTCTCCTGCCATTCCTCTACATCAACATCCTGCTCCACGATATCGAAACAAAGCAGCTTCTTATACTGATGCAGGAGATGGCTTGCAAAGATCTCCACCGAAACCCTCAAAGTATGGCAAGTAGCAGCAAGCTGATAGAAAGGATGTTGCTCAAGCACAACCCTCAGATCACTCAGCCCTTGCAATCTCTTCAGCTCCTTCGAATCCTTAGGCCTTGAATCCACGGCAAAGCAAGACAGCGGCCCAGCGAGGAACGACAAGATATTCTCGATAACCTCTACTGGTAAATCCACGAGGGATATCGCGCTGTGGCGGCCTCGCTCAATTCCGCGCCACTTCAGTCGTTCTTCCAAGCTCTTTAGTAACTGCCCCATGCTGACGCGATGTCTTTTGTTTCCTTTCTGGTAGTATTGAGGACGGTCAATGCAGTAGGACCTTTGCATGGCGTCAGATTCGCCCGGGCAAAGTTCTTGGGTTGGCATGTGAGTCGTTCCATGGTTTGAGTCATCGGACCGTGACATGGCTATCGAAGCCCGAGGTGCGATTAGGTATTATGGAGGTGCTCTCTCGTCGACCGCTGCTGCTGGATCCTGGATACTTCACTTGCAAAAGATGGACGTACCTTGGAATCAGTGTTGCTCGATCGGAAAGTGAGGAAGGACTTTTGATGAAATGTGGTGTTGGAGAAGAAGGTGAAGTCGCGACGAGCTGAAATTGATGTTGAAGTTGCACTAGTCGCGTCTTGAAAACAGTCAAAGTCGTTAAGGTTGTTTTCATTTCTCCTCATTAGTGCAGGATTTTTGAGGTAGCGGAATCCTATTGCCAGTTTCTACCTACCCACATTCCATCAATGGCTCTCTCCAGTCTCGAATTTTATTTCTTTGCGGCGAATGCCGAGTTGAAATTGTCGAGAGGAGCATCATGCTTGATCTTCTCCCAGACCTGATCAATTCTCTTCACCGAGCTCTCCTTCAACGGCCCCTTCTTCAGCCCCTCGATAGTCTGCTTGACCTGCTCGAGCTTGCTAGCTCCAAAGATAACAGCATCTCCCTGCTCGGGCTTTAGTGGCGAGTGATAGCTGACCCATCGGTAAGCAAGCTCGGCTTTTGGAATTCCCTCCTCACTGGCAATGCTCTCCCATTCATCCAAGGCGTCGAGGTACGATGGCTTGGAGTAGAGACCGAGATACATATCGCCGAGTGGAGTCCCTGGGACGAAGCGACCAGATTTCCCTTCCTCGATTTGAGCGCGAGTTTTGGTGAGGAAACCTCCAGCAATGGGACTGTAGGCGTAGAACGAAATCTTCAACTCTCGCAGGACAGGGAAGAGTGTCGTATCCTGCAGTCTCGCGACAGGAGAGTAGTTGCCTTGATAAGCGGAAGGAGAGACGTAACCTTTGCTCTTTGTGTACTCGTAAATCTTCTTCACATCTTCTGGCTTGAAGTTGGAGAGTCCGAACCGCTTGAAGAGGCCTTCCTTGTACAACTTATCAATTGTGGGAATCCAGTCTGAGATCTCGACTGAGCTGTCTGGGGCATGAATGTAGAAGATGTCCACGTTCTTGACCTTCAATTTCGCAATGGATTCGTGTGCGAGCTTGTACAAGTTGTCCGGCTTGAGAGCATTCGATGGGTCGAACCCTCCCTTTGACTTGGTGTCGATGATGAACCGGTCGCCTGCATTCTGCTCTCCAAGAACCTTCTCACTCTCTCCGTAAAGTTGTGCTGTGTCGATATTTTTGACTCCTAGGCTCGCGAGTGTATCAAGAAGCTCCTTCAAGACTGCTGGGTCATAGAAATCGGATCCAGGATTCAAGCCTGGCTCAATTAGCTCTCTGCCTACTAAATCAAGACATTCCACAGTGGGCTCATCAATCCATGCCCGCCAACTTTAGTTAGATATACACCAATGAACACCTTGCTTTCACAAAGCATGCTCAAATCAGGATCGATATCGATGACTTTCTGGAAATCCGAAGAAACTCTGCCAGAAAGATATGGACATCGATCTCAGAGCGATGATATTGCATTGAAGTGTGTTCCTGGCGGGCATCGATTGATGAGACGACTATGATTGATTTACTTCTGCTCTCACCTGCGGATCCGAAGACGATTTTGATTCCTCCCGACATGGTTATTTGTTGATTGATTCGGATTGCTATGAGGGAGGTTGATGATGGTTGTAGTAGAGATGTTGTTGACGAAGATGTCTCTACTCAAGCATCACATCTTATACTCCTATACCCGGCTCTCGTATCACGTCGATCGTCCCTGGTGCCATATGACGTGACGAATAATACCTACCCTACCGAGCCACCTGCATGCTTACCAATTGCATGCTTACCAATTGCACGAAGCGATGACGCTTAACTGAAGCGGGTCACTCAAAAGCATATAAGATCACGGCGTTAGCATGGAGTTGTGACTGATAATGATTATCAAGTGCTGAAGGGTTACACAGCTTCCCCAATTGGAGACAGGCGAGCGGGCGGAACGATAACTAATTTCCACAGGGCTGAATATAAAGCGGAGAAGTTCACGGCTGGCGATAGAGCACATAGTGAGCAATAGGTCAGCCTGAGCAAAGGTTATCCAAGGCGTGGATTCAGAATTTACTGCATCTGGACAAATAAAAGAACATGAAGCAAAGAGAGCATTCATGTAGAGTACAAGATTTCAACGGTCTAATATTATGGGAATCTCTTTGATGCCATCTACCTAATATTACACGCTCAGAGCTCGCCAGCCACGTCCACATTACCCAGCACAAGCCTCTGACAGAAAGAATCTCTAACTAACATACAATAAGTTTATACAGCTCAGCCTCTGTAAAGTAATGAGAAAAGAAAATCGAAATCTAGGCAAACACCTCAGAAGGAGGGCCGCAATAAGGGGTATCATATCGTCGAAAACAAGTGACACCAAACACCGCTGAACGCTTTCGTGCAACCGTCACGGCGTTTTTCCATTCAAACTCGGGGACTCCGTAACACCGCATGAAATTCATTTCCGTCAACACATCACTCAAGGATCGTAAGGCTGCCGTCGTGAAGAATAACCAGATTACAACACGAAAAGTCCGACAGCCAGAGCGCCCAGTAACGAGAAGGTGCTCGCCACACCTCTCGCCGGAACGCCAGCCGAGCCACTTGGTGTTGGCGATGCGCTTGCAGGACTGCCGGCAGAACTGCTCGCAGCAGGCGTTGGTTGAGCCAGTGAGGTAGTAGTCCTTGTAACAACGCCATTAAGAGGTCCACCCGAGCTGTTACCGGCATTGGGAGCAGGGACGAGTGTAGCAGTCGCGCCGTTGCCTTCATCTGGTGGTAGCGCGGTGGTTGGCGCATCTTCGACACCACCGATGTTCTCGAAGTTGGCGCAAGCGATTCGAGTCTTGTTGGCAAAGTGAATGACAAAGCTGCGGTTGCCGAAAAATGCGCCCATGCCTTCCTTTAGTGACACGTAAGGGTCGAAGAAGCTTGCCATATGACTTGTGCCGTTTGCTTTACCGTGCTTTCCACTGAGGTCACCGACTTGGCAGGTTTCTGGGCGAGAAGGGGTGCATGGGATCTCTTCGCCACGGAGGAACGGATCGAGATGGCCGAGTGTAGAGCTACAATTATCGTCGTCTGCAACGGGGTTGACATGGATATGGAATCCTAATTTGGTTAACTGGATATATTCGCGTTGAGAGTGAGGGAACTGAGCATACCGAATGGACCGCCTGATGTTGGCAGACCAGCGAAGTTGATCTGGAAGTTGGTGCCTTTGTCTCCAGCTGCTGTTGCGGTGATGCTGCCAACTATATCTCCGTACTTGCCAACCGCGATTTCGGCCTGGTACACAGCGCCCATTGGGTCATCAGTGTTGCGCAACGCGTCACCCAGTTGACCCGTTGAGACCTGAGCGCTCGCCAAAGCAACGGTGCTGAGACCAGCGAGTACTGTTGATGGTCGCATTGTTATAGAAATGTGAGAGCGATGTGTGGAAGTAGTCGATGATTGATGCGAGTCGGGGATTAAGCTTTCGAAGTTGTTGTTGAAGGTGTTATTGAAAGATGGTGAAAAGTGTTGAAAGGCGACAATGGTGTGTGTGGTCGTGGTTGCCAGGTGGATGTTTGTTAGGTATTTGTTAGGTATTTGTGAAGGCGTAAGGAATGTTACACGACTGCGGATAGAATGTATCGTATTACTTGAATGGAAGTGCCCGTGGCCACAAGTGAACTAAGGAATGCGAAAAAAATCCAGGAGCGCGAGAATGGCCCAATTCGACAAGAGAAGCGGCCAAGATGTATAAGATTTCTGTTACACGAAGCCAGCCTTTGCCTCCCTGCTCAACCACGGACACATGTTGTGCCAGCAAGACTCCAACCCCCCTAAACGGCAGAGCCAACAATGGGGGCGGGCGCATTGTTTTAGCAACAGTTGCACGCACGTTTACATTGGTTCTTCGAAAGCTGCAATCATTCCACACCATGGGCCATTCCAATCCATTTTTGGAACATGTCTACCAAGCACTACCAAGCTTTTACCAGTCGTTTCAGATTCGACCTAGGCGACCGGTGGGAACATGCAGGGCCGGTCGTTGTGAACAGGCCCGTAGGGACTCCAGATGGACAGCCTTCTACCAGGTGGTGTCGCAGCAACCTGATCGTTGCATTTGGTATTGGCTATGCGCCTTAGGATAACAATGATAGCATGTAGACATCGACGATTGGGTGAGAGGGCGCCAAAGAGAACTGGGGTCGCGCAACCAACCGAAGTGACTCCGAGCGCGAACTCTACGGTGAGGCTACTGAGGCAGGATGCAAATAATACCGACCGCAAGATTTGCGAACATGTTGTTGGCAGGTGTTTAGTAGATACAAATCGACGTCTCCAATCCTGCAGGAGCTCGGTAGAGGCTTTCCCATCTGCGGCGAATGCTTCGGTGCGTCAGGTCCCAAACAACAATCCATGAAACGAACCGGGTATTTCGTTAGAAAATCCAGCTCAGTCCTTGGCCGAAGTTCCGAGAGAAGCGCAGAATGTCGAGCGGTAAGAAACCTATCCGGAATCATAAATAGAAATAGAGGAAACATTTGATCTCATCACTCCCGAAAAAGGATATCTTTGCACAACCTACACTCTATCCCCATCAATAGTTTACCACTTTTGGCAAAACGCTTCAAGGCTACCTACCGAGGTTGTTTAATGGCGTGATGTCAACGAGCTTCAGTCTTGACGCCATGCGATGGTGCGCAATGGTGAGGTTCTGTTGACAGTTGACAAACCAAACGCACCGTGGACGGTACTGCACCTTACACAAGGAAATAAGCTCACCTCTGTTCATACTGCAGCTATTATTTCCGCAACACCTTCTCTTTCCAGATCGTCTGCATCAGCAGATACGTCTTTGTAGGCGTCAGGGAACTCTTCTCAGACTAGCTCCTTCTGATATCAAACCACCGGTATTCCTCCATGAATGTGGCATTCGTCAGAGCTTGGCATTGTCTGAGAGATTGCTGTCAGTATATGCTGAGTATCTATTTTTCTTGTTGAAATTTGGCCCCAGCGTCAAGAGCACTTTCGAGCTTGACATTCACCTTCCTGCGCCATGGGCTAAGGGCATTGCATTGCGAGCTCCCCAGTTGTTTTCCGTAGTAAATCTGGGTCATAGGACCAAAGTTGGGGTTTTACGTGAGCCTGGAAGGGTAGACAGTCTCATAGAGGTGTCCTGGTGTACAGGTCGTATGCGGAAGCCACCCCCTTAAGATGCACGTATGCAAATGTTGAATGGACCTGCTCTTGCTCCTGGCTTGCCACAGCACTTGCGGCTCCTAATATGATGATCCGTCCTCGGACGCCACGATATCTGCGACGTCGTTGTGCCAGATGCCAGAGATCGACCACCTTGCGCGCATTGATTTTAGACCGTATGTCTAGCTGTGATCCAAGATGAAGATAGCCTGCTGAAAGCCGACAATCCGCATAGCTTACCCAAGGCAAGCCAAAAACTGGAAAACGATGAGATTTCGGTTCGCCTTCATCCGTTCGCAAGCTCGCTGGTGATCTTTGATGTGATTGCCACGGAACTGTCTGCTTGTAAACCCGGGACGTTATCAAAAGCATGTCTCTTCGCGCCATCACCTCCATAGGCCCTTGGGCCCGAATGACCTAGTAAAACCACCTCATCCTCTTTCAGCGCATTGGTGCTCGAAGAACGCAACAACCTGTAGCTCAGCAAAGTGATTGCCAGCACCAATCGTACCCAATGTCAGATCCCACTCTTCACTACCACCTTATCGTATACACCCTTTCGTCAACTAAGCTTCTCCTGATCCCTGTGAACCCTATCTGCCTTCCAGTCCGCGTAAATTGTCTGCAATCCTTTTGCCTCTTCAAGCCTCTGGTTCTACTCGGGTCTATTGAGATATGTGACACCATGACTTGTCATTTCTCAATCAATATCCCCACTGAGTAGGGGAGGGTGAATCCAACCATGAGATACAAAGACGGCATGAATTGGAAATCGGGTTGCGAGATGAAAAGCTGGTTGGTCGACGGCGTGGATGAGGCTAGGAAGGTGTGTGAGCTGGTACCAGCTGGGAAGTCGCTTGTGTATCTACGATAGCATTGCGTGCGAGATTGACTGTGGGAATGTCGAGGTTGACTGCTGTCGGCTGGTTTGTGTACTCTGTAAGTAGGGCTCCATGGGGTCTTCAACCTAATATACTCCTGACCCGCACTTAAAAGAAGCACAAGATCATCCCTTGATTGAACAGCCTTTCTCGAATCCTTCCCCAAGGCTCCGTAACAATTCTCTCTCACTTGTCGCAACAAAATTTCGTTACACTATCATCAGCCTCAACTTCGTCCAGCAAAAAAAGAATAACCAGACTTCGAGTATGAGGGATTATGAGGAGATTCGACAGGTATAAGTAAATGGGTCTGCAAACTTGAATTCGTAATAAAGGAGTGACGCGTATGAATGACATCTTGGCAGGCGTTTGTTTTAGCGGGTTGATCGTGATTTAGTGTTTCTTTCTTTCAACAGCCTTGGCCTCTTGAAAGGAGTTTGGAGGGAGCGAGGTAGAGGTATATGTGTGAAATGATCGAGAGACAGTAGAGTTGGACGCAAGGTCCTGACTGTGATATATTTCAAGATTGAGCTGCGTTGTTGACTGCAAGAATCTGGCGTTCAGATTGACTCGATTGGACGAGGCTGTGTGAAGGTCGGGCTAGTTCATAACAAAGGCAATCTAAAGGTTGCATGAGTGCAAATACTGCGGTCACATCCACTTGGGAATTAAAGCGATCAGCTTGAAAGGGAGTGATTTTGAACGGCAGTTGCAATAATTGCTAATGGCCATCTGAAGCTGGACTTGGAAGGCTGACTTTCAAATGGTCATAGATCAAGAAAAGTTAACGTGAGTTTGCAAAGACTTCCACATGTAGCACACTTTCGGAGACCATTGAATCCAAAGACTCGGGCTCAAAGGGCTTCAAATGCTATATCGATGATTTGCGGCAATCCGAACAATAACCACGCAAGGTTGCAACACAATCACAGCAGTTGAAAGTACATTCTTAGTAAAGGGTATCACTTGAAGATGAATCCAATCATGCACCTCCCTCTATCTGCGGCCAAAAACAAATGCTGCCACCCAGGGTTGAACCGGAACGCTCCATAAATACACAATATTGATCACAAACCAGCAGATAAACCCTTCCAGTACTTGCTCGGGACAAACGGCATCTTACTCACGGTAGCCTTCCTCGTCTTGTTCCTCACCACCACGCCCACTTCTGTACCAGCCTTGTGCATCCCACTCTTGATATATCCCATCGCAATATTTTTTCCAAGTGTCGGACTTGGGCATCCACTTGTGACTGTGCCTATCTCTTGACCGTCCTCATTCACAATCGCAGCGCCTTCTCGAGCAGGAGCCTTATCATTGATGATGAGACCCACGCGGCGACGAGTGACGCCAGATCCACCCTCTTTCTTGGACTTTAATTGCGAGAGAATGATGTCGGAGCCATTGAAACCTCCAACTTCGCGACGATCTTTTGCGACAATCCAAGAGAGGCCAGCTTCTACCGGAGTGGTGGAGTCGTCAATGTCATGGCCATAAAGACACATGCCGGCCTCAAGTCTAAGACTGTCTCTTGCTCCAAGGCCTGCTAGTCTTACTTTATCTTCACCTCCAGCTTGAAGTAGAGCTTCCGTCAACTTAAGAGTGTTGTTGGCGCCGCTTGAGCTGGACGGGACGGAAATTTCGAATCCATCCTCACCAGTATAACCACCACGGGACACTAGACAAGGCTGATCGATTTCGGCAAGGTGGAGGTGTTTGCACTGGCCGAAGTGTAGCTCGTCTACATTGAATGGCTCCTTCTCAGCGGTGGTTGGCTTCAAAGATTTGAGAATGTCCGCTGAGAGAGGTCCTTGCAGGGCAACCAGGCCGTAGTCTGTAAACGTCCTCCACTGTATTTCTCCATTGTTATTGCCCTCTCGCCATTTGTGAATCGAGTCCTGAATGAAGGCTAGATCCTTGTCCCTGCATCCGGCGTTGGTCACGAAATAGTAACGCTCTTTCCAGCCAGAGCTAAGATTGGTAATTATAGTATCGTCTACAATTCCACCTGTTGGGTGCAAAAGCGCCGACAAGCCCGAGTGAAAAGGTTTTGTGGTTTTTGGAGAAGATGGTGTGATGGAAGCCAGGAAATTTGCCGCGCCAGGACCTGTCAATTCGTGCTGTAACCTTCGAAAGATGGGTAAGTACATGCTTTTCGAGTCTTTGAGAGCGAACTTACATGTGACTCACGTCGAATATGCTGGCCTTCTCTCGTGTCCAATGGTGTGAGTCGACAATGCTCAGGTCTGCATACTGCAATGGCATGAGGAAGCCACCAAATGGCACCATCTTGCCGCCTTTGTTGACATGGAAATCATATAGCTGAGTCTTGCTAGCACCGGCAGAAGAGGCATAGGTTCGCTTTTGCGGGTGTACTCTCTCTTGTCTTTCGCATATGAAAGCCGACTGCCGAGCTGGTCGAAGTTGGTTCGCCATCACGAAGGTCCTCGGACTATTGACCGAGTTGACTGTTGGCACTGTAGCTCTAGCATGTTGTATCTTGGTGGCAGCGCGGCCAATGGCTCTTCGGGTAGCCATTGTGAATTGTGATTGTTGGTTGACGAGAAAGTTGTGGCGGCTCTACTCACTTTAATCTAAGATATTCTAGTTCTACAAAGTGGGGTGTTCTTGCGGACATGAATCTGGAGAGTGCCGTGGATGCCCAGAGTCTCTCAGTTCACTCTGTTCGAGGCGCTGCCCGCCACCAAGAGACGGGGAGAAACACTGGCATGTTTGGTGTCGCTCGAGAGAAAAACACTCTAGGACTCTTCAGCTATTCGAAGGTATGACAGCATTTCGGAATCTGTGTAGCGAATCCAATATCTGGAACTCAAGAGGGCTTGATCATTCTAATCTGACTTGACCCTTTCAATTGAAAATCGATAGCGATAAATTTCGGGGAATCGTCGAACCCAAGTTCATCAGAATTCTGATTTGGCTTCAGAGACTTTGAAATCAATTGTGAACGTACTCCCAGTAGTAGGATGTAGAACTACCTTACGCATTGACGTTTTTTGATAGCGGGACTCGAAGCTGTCGGGAAACCAGCTGCGTCAGCTTCCTTCATACACTACACCAACAATGGCCCCAAACAAATACCTCCTCGTGTCTCTGCCGACCTCTATATCGCAATCCGGAGACAAGGATGAAGCTCTTACCGCCCTGAGAAGCTCTGTGTCAACTGACAATGGCACAACCGTACCCTTCACCATTCCTGAATTCAAGATTGGAACCTTGGACGCACTCGTACAGCAAGCAGACGACCTCGCAAAGCTCAGCAACGCATGTGAAGCTGTGGTAGGCAAGGTGGGCGATTCGTTACGAAGCATTCTCGACGGAGATGAGGATAAAATCGAGCAGCAAAAGACTATCAACGACAGTATGCCCAGCTAAACTCTTTTTCACTGATGCGTTATGCTAACTATGCACTCCAGAGCCTGTCGACCAATACCTGCGATCATTTCAGTGGAACAAGGTCAAATACCGCGCTGACAAGTCAATAGCAGAATTGGTAGATTCACTGCAAAAGGTCTGTCCACAGCTGCCTGGCATCTGATCGAGACTTGCGACAAGTACTCAAAGATACTGTAGGAAATCGTAGGCATCGACAACGACGTCAAGGCCAAATTCAACCAATACAGCTCTGTCAAGACTAACCTCGCGGCTTCGCAAAGACGGCAAACGTACGAACAATCTACTGTCTCTGAATATGATACTTTAGCTAATAGTTCGCAGCGGCAACCTCTCAACAAAGTCTCTCACCTCCATCGTGTCCCCCAAATCCATCATTCGCGACTCCGAATACCTAGAAACCCACCTTGTTGCCGTCCCAAATACCATCGTCAAAGACTTTTACAAGACCTACGAATCGCTTTCAGATATGGTTGTTCCGCGTTCAGCCCAGGAGTTGGCCAAAGATGACGAGTTCACTCTATTCGGTGTTGTAACGTTTAAGAAGGTTAGCGCCGAGTTTGTACACAAGGCCCGAGAGGCCAGGTGGATTCCAAGGGACTACAGATACGTCGAGGGCGGCAAAGAGCAGGAAGCCAAGGAGGTCGACAGTTTGAGTAAGGAGGAGAGGAAGACTTGGGGCGAGGCTTTGAGGCTCGGCCGCACAGGCTATTCAGAGAGCGCCATGATATGGGTTCATGTTCTCGCCCTAAGGGTGTTTGTGGAGACAGTGCTACGCTACGGTTTGCCTTTGGATTTTGTTACTGGACTCGTACAGGTATGCGCCGACTTGAACAGAAATCATCGACTTTAGGATGCAGTCCGCTAATTTCCAATAGACGAACGCCAAATTGGCTAAGAAGGTCAAGTCGAATCTCGATGGCGCTTACTCCTATCTTGCTGGAAATGCAATCGGCAGAGACAAGAAAGGCCGGGCACAGAAGGACGACTCTGCGATGCAGGCCGAATTGGCAGCGGCGCACGGCGGTGAGGACTACACCGCATACGTCTATTATGAGTTTGAGATTGTGTAAGTAGCGAGACTGAGCATATTGTACATACTTGATACACAGTCTCCGATTGATCTGAATGGCGATGATCTATGACATTCTCCACAGCCACATGCCCAGCGCCGGTTCCGCGTCGAATTATCCAGCGGTCGTTATTTCATGCTATCAAAACCGAACTGTTCAGCAGTCGTCGTTTCGTAAAAATATTCGGACTGTTCGTCCATTTGCTCCATCTTTCGTCTCGAATAGGATGACCACGTTAGCGTATTGTGCGCCCCCACCATTCAGGCGGTCCCCGGAAGATACGGAGGTAACGTGGCTTACGTGACACGGAACTTATCTGCAGCTCTCACCAAGCAACAACATCGTTTTGCCTCGTCTCTTTGGATGCACAGAGATCATGGTAGATCAAAAGGATATTGATCTCATCTTGAGCAAAACTAAATTGTACAACAATCATCCCGTGCCAGTGAGCAACCACTATCTTGAAGTCTCAATGAGCTCAACTTACTTACTGGATTTAGAACCAACAATTCCTAGATATTTTCCCTCTCTTTCGCTCTCCTCAACTTACGGAAATCATCATTTCACATCTTTGTTCTTATATCGCAAAGAGCTATCCGAATCTGCGCCAATCGATTTCGGCGATAGTATGTCTCGAAGCTCGCGGGTTCTTCTTCGCGCCTATCATCGCATCGAGGTTAGGATTGCCGTTTGTTCCGGTCAGGAAGAAGGGGAAGCTACCTGGTGATTGCGTGGGTGTGGGGTATATCAAGGATTATGGCGTTGACGATTTTGAGATGAAATCGGATGCTTTTGAAGGGATAGAGACGGATGGTAAGAAGGTGAGTCGAGGGCGGTGAGACAGGAAAGCAGAAAGGAGTGAGAAGCTGATGTTGTGATGTAGGTTTTACTGATTGACGATCTTTTGGGAAAGGGGGGGAGTATCATGGCTGCTAAAAAGGTGAGCAAAGGTTTCTCCCATTCCAAACCAGTGTCTCCAAAAGCCATGTGTAGATGTGTACTAACTCCGTCAGCTCTGCGAAGAACTCAACGTCAAAGTTGCAGAAGCCATCTTCATCTTCGACTGCGATGACGTGCCTGGCTACCACCAAATCAGCAGCAAAACTCTAGGAGATCTGAAGCGGTATGCGATGATTACGTTATCTCCTACGAATATCGGTGCATCTGTAAATTAGATAGCAGGGAAATATTTGATATTAGTCGATGATGCATCCTGGAGCCTCTCGGGAAACTCTCAAATTAAGGTCGAGATTAGTACTTGGCTACATCAACCCGGAACCTCTGGAACTTGCCAAACTGACTAGTGCCTCGGCTTGATACGAACCCCGTGATCCGCTTAGCCACGCCTTTCATCAGTAATCATTCCCTCTTGGAATTCTCTTTTCATAAGATCTGTTATGAGTACAATTCTCTTCTCTTTTTAAGCTTTCTGTGACTTCTAAGTTTAGTTAAAATATCGATTTTCTAAGATCTCGTAACGTAAGTTGAGTGCGAGTACGAGCACGGGTAAGGCTGTACGGGGCTCGTATAGGCTTACCAAAACACGAGGCACTAGTCAAGTCGGTAAGTTCCTATGGTATTTCAGCAAACGGATCGGATCTTCCTGCAAGTATTGCGAGCTTTTATACCCTTACATAACTATGTTCGTATTTATATCTCTTCTTAAATTTTATCCACCTTCTACCAAACCTAGCACTGTAGAGAACGTCATTACCCCCTTATCCTTGCTCTTTCCTTCGACCTCTCGAATCCCAAGATTTATAGTATCTGCTCTGGAATAACCCACACCCATATACCACAGTAACACCAAGTCCCTACTGCCATGTCCATCTCAATCCCCAACTCCACCTACCCAAACAACATCCAATTCCACGCTCTTCCCCCATCCATGACAGTATCCCCTCGCCAAACCCCAATCCCCCACAAAAGCCAAATAAAGTAAACAACAAGTATCCGATCGTAGTAAAGCGAATATCGAATATCAACGACCACACGGCGCCATATATATCCCAACGTAATTCATCATCGAAGGAATCACACTGTGGTAGAAACGGACTACCCTCCCTCCCCGCTAATTAATAATACATGTACTATCCATCCACCTCCTAACAACAATAAATATCCTCATCAATCCGCTTGTGGAGATTAATAATTAATCCTGCTACTTACGTGTACCTAGGCGACCACCCTTCGCTCCACCGTTTCGAAATCAGCGGGCTCCACTTCCCTTGCCCTTCCCTACCCTGCCCTTCCCTGCCCTGAGCTCATGATAGAGGTTATTATTTATTCCTCGATCGGGAAGTTTTCTTTTGTGAGGGGGGTTCGTGTTCGTATCGAGTGGGTTGTAGATCTGTTGGTTGTACGTTTCACTTTTATGGGGGGTTTTCTTCCGTTGAGAGCCGGCGGGCGGCGGATTATTTCGGCAAGGGGTATATGTGCACGGTAGTGGGAGTATTCTGGCGATGTCAGGGGTGAGAATCGATTTTGATGTGAGGGGTTTTGTGGTTGCGAATTGTTTGAATTCGAACAGATGGAAAGAGATCTAGTGAAAGAGACTATGGACAATGTATAGTGTGTTGGCGACTATAGACGATTATGAACTTGAATTTTGGTAGGATTGAAATATGTCTTCCTGAGACGGCTGTGAATTGAAACTGGAAATCCAAAACCCTCAGAAGCTTAAACGCCAAAACACCATGCTCAAACAAATCAAATCCATGACAAATGAAAAACCTTTCAAAATCGAGCGAGAAGATTTTGCCATAATCAAAGCGGAATAGGAGACCTTTCCAACTCTCTCAAGCCCTCAATATGCTTGACAACCACCCACAACCCATCGAAGGCCTTGCAATCTTCCAATCTCTTCGTCTTTCCCACAAGACTGAAAAGTTCGTGGAAGTAGGCCATGCCAAAATTACCTTCGCGAACCCACGCTCGTTCTTGAGCAGACATGCAATTGACAATCCATAAAATGCCCTCCACTATATCAATAGCGGGCAACAGCGTGTTCCTAATCATGTCTCCCACCTCTCCCTCGGCATCCACAATCGCATTCGCAATCTTGGTGAGAGCGAGAAGACCATTCGAGCGAGTTTCGTAGGCAGTCAACGGAGGTGTCTTGGTGCAAGTAGCGACAATTTCGTTGATGTAGACGGATAGGTCTGGCATCATTTCCGAAACAGGCAACTGGCAGTTCTCGTCCAAAGCTTGCGAGATCCAGGTACGAATATGAGTGATATGATTCGTGAAGGTAGGAATGTAAGTTTGAGAAATGAGATCCGCTTCTTCCTTCTGCCAGGCTTGTGGTTTGTGAATTGAGCGATGTGCACGATGACTTCTCCATAATGTAAGAATTAAAGACCGGAAGAATGGCGATGTGCGAACGGAGGGACCGAGCCATGACTCCATTTCTTGACGGCCGAAGGAAACCCATTCTCGCTCTTCGTAGTTGTAAAGACCGTCTAGGAGCCATTCATTTATTACTGGACGAGTTGTGTGGACCAGAATCCATTTTGCGTCGACGTTGAAGATGCCATGGTGCTCTGGTCCCATTTGTGGTTTAAGTTCCCTGTGATACCACTCCCATAACTTCTGATCCAGTGTGCTGAAGCGTTGACAGATGTCTATGGCGAGGGAGAGGATTGTGACGTCTGGGAGAGAGTATGATCCTCGAATGGCCTGGTATAACTCTTCATCTTCTGGACTTCGAGAGCGGATCTGTGATATTGGTATAGCGGCATTTATAGGCTTGACGACAGGACGAGCCCAGAATTTGGGGGAGGGTGGAGCAGCAGGTACGAGCTTGATCGGAGAGGCGAGGGAGACAGGACTGGCTGAATGGAAACCCGAGTCTACTCTGAGAAAGGGACGGCGAGCTGGTATAGTGATCTGAAGTGGAGGGTCGGGACATGATCGTTTTGGCGGTCGTTGCTCGAGGTATCGAAGTGAGTCTGACGTCGAGGAACCTCGTTTCCTTGGGTTGAAATTTGCTGAATTACACTCTGTTGGTGAGTAAGAGGTGATGGAATCCTCC
Source organism: Venturia pyrina ICMP 11032 (assembly GCA_000738655.1). NCBI lineage: Eukaryota > Fungi > Ascomycota > Dothideomycetes > Venturiales > Venturiaceae > Venturia > Venturia pyrina. Next base: position 573,852 of record JEMP01000008.1, read on the forward strand.
TTTCTTTGTGCTATGAACTGTTGGAAATGTGATCCCCTGTGATAGAAAGCCGGAGGGACTGAAGAGTAGGCAGAGCCATGTGAAGGAGTAGGTGTAGGGAGTGACATGGCTACAGATACCATGGCAGTAAAAAAGAATGTTGACGAAAGTAAAAAGAAAGGTTGGAGGGGATGGCAAAGGAAGAAGCAGACCTCACGAGCTTATAGACAGGTCCAGCATCTGCCTCATAGTTTCAATTGCAGTGCTCCCAGCAGGACACGACCCCGACCTCATATAATTGCTCCTGAACGCCACTTTCTTTGGTGGTGATGGGGGCAGTCTAGAGCGTTTTTGGGGTCTGTGGCAGGAGAGCCCCTCAATTTTCCACAAGCATTAATATCCTCAGCTAAAGTAGCACTCACGGCACGACAATTCTTCCGCGCGACGCTCCCTCAGCGGCTGCCAGTAGTGGGAAGGGGAATGTCGAGCCAAGTGTCAATCATGTGCAGGCGAGAGAAGCGATGGAGGCGGGCAGTCGTGGATTCCTCGAGGTTGAGTTGGCTTGGCTCTTCAGGTTCAAGTTGTTCAAGCGTCCCATCTCGACAGGACTGGGCACGTCAGGCACTCGGGCTCGGGGTTCCTTGGTCAGGCACTCAGGCTTGGCACTCGGGGTTCCAGGCTCAGGCACTCGGGGTTCCAGGCTCAGGCACTCAGGCTGCTAGGCTCAGGCACTCAGGCACTCAGGCACTCAGGCACTCAGGCACTCGGGCACTCGGGCACTCAGGCACTCGGGCACTCAGGCACTCGGGCACTCAGGCACTCGGGCACTCGGGCACTCAGACTCCCCCTCCGACGGGGATACCACAACCACAATACTGAGAAAATTCAGTTGTCTGGGTCAGCGCAGATGGCGTCATTTGTGAGGGCCTGCACCTCCACCTGCACCTGCACCTGCACCTGCAAACCCGTTCCCCAGCAAATTCAGTATATAAACACGAGTGAGGCATTTCGACCGTGTATCCGTACAGTGTATATGATATTAGCATGAGATCTGGTTATCGCAATAATCCAAATCATCCAGCTTAATCCTCAATTCCACACCACTTCCCCGCAAACGGCCCCCCAAGCCCTCATCGGCCTCAGACCTGCCCAATATGGCAACTGTCACCAAAGCAACGTATGATAACCCCAAACACCTGCCAGCCCAGACAAATTAACGAATATAACAGCAACATCACCTGGCACCCTTCCCTCAGTCGAGCCGAGCGCAATTCCCTCCGCAAGCAGACCGGCCTGACTGTCTGGTTCACCGGCCTCTCCGCCTCAGGCAAATCAACCATCGCCGTAGCCCTCGAGCAGCACCTCCTCAAACTGGGCTTCCAATCCTACCTCCTGGACGGAGACAACGTCCGCTTCGGCTTGAACAAGAATCTCGGCTTCTCCCCTGATGATCGCTCCGAGAATATAAGACGCATTGCGGAGGTTGCAAAGTTGTTTGCCGATTCGACGACGATATGCCTGGCTAGTTTTATTAGCCCTTACAAGGCTGATAGGCAGCTGGCGAGGGAGTTGCATGAGAAGGGCGGTCCACATGCTGATGACAAGGAGGGCATTCCTTTCATCGAGGTGTATGTCGATGTGCCGGTTGAGGTTGCGGAGAAGAGAGATCCCAAGGGATTGTATAAGAAGGCAAGAGCTGGAGAGATCAAAGAATTCACTGGAATCAGTGCGCCGTATGAGGCACCCGAGAAGCCAGAGATTCACTTGGAGAACACAGACTTGAGCGTCGAAGAGGCTGTGGCTCAGATCGTCAACTACCTGACCTCGAAAGGACTCTTGACGAGACCTGGGGAAAAGTCGGCGTAGGAAAAATAGATCGGGGATCGTGCTTTCAAGCATCTTTTCGGAATGTTTGCATCTGGGGTAAGAAAAATGGAACCAACAGTGGATGCATCACGATCTCATGAGGAAGGGACGACAGAACGACAAAAACAAAGCATGACATGCGGCCGAACATGGAACAGGATATTATGATATTGCCTATTGGCAACTGGGTATCATGCAAGGGTGCTTCCAGGTCAAACTTTGTTTGCACCTGTACACCTCCACCCACTACAATCCCAAGCCAATGATATTTCATGGACAGTCAATGAGCACAGTAAAGCATGAAGACAATCAATGTGTGGCATTCTTATACCTCGCGAGGTCTTGGCTTCGTGTCTGTCTGTCGAAAATCCAAAATCAAGTGTGATAATACCAACTCAAGATTTGTGTCGCTAAATTTTTGGCAGTTTCCCCAATTACATCAGCAGGACTTCATCAATACCGATCCTGAATTAAGTCCTTTTTCAAGACTACAGATTCGTCTCACACTAGAAAAGGACCAAGTGTTATGGTTGAACGCTCCCCTTGTCATGCAATCCTTTTCTCACCTCTTATCGCTCGTTCTGTCTTCTCATCCAAGCATGGGAGCGAGCGATCACCTCTAGCTATATAATCATCACCAACACCAAAAACCCTCACACATCCTCCGTCTTCTCAAACTCCTGCTCCTTCTTCTCCTCAACCGAAAACGCCAAATCCCCATCCCCACCACCATGCTCCACAGGCATCTCCCTCGCAACCCTAACCGGCATAAACATATTCTCAGACCTCACATAAACCTCATCAATCCCCTCCAACGACATCCCCTTCGTCTCGGGACAGAAGAAATAGAAAAACACAAACGCAGCACAATTCGTACAAACGTAGACAAGATAGTACCTCCATTCTATACTCGCGAATCCTATGGGCGTTATCTCGGCTAGGAGGAAGTTGAACATCCAATTCGTTGCTGTAGACATTGCTGTTACTTTGGCGCGGATACGGAGAGGTGCGATCTCGGCGGAATACATAAAGGCGATTACGAAGAGACAGACGGGAAACACGCCTAGAGCGACGAAGTCGAAGAGCAGGGAGAGGGATGCTGCGGTGCGGTTTTCCAGGTGAGAGGTAAGACCGGCGAGACCGGCTTGGGAAATTGCCATTCCCGCGGCGCCGGCGAGGAGGAGTTGACGCCGGCCGAACCGGTCGATTAGGAAGACGGCGGTGCAGGCCCAGATGAATTGCCAGATTTGGAGGCAGCCGCTTATTATTCGCGATGTTTCGGACGTGTAGCCGAGGGTTCCTTCGAAGATTGAATTGCTGTAGAAGGAGATTACGTTCACGCCTGACATTTGGCAGAACATGTTTACGGCGATGGCCGTAAGGGTGCGTTGGAGATGGCGGTTTTTTGTGGGGGCGAATGGGTTTGTGGATTCACCTATGTTTTCAAGGGAGAGGGAGTGTTGGATTTGCGCTAGGTCTGCTGCTACGAGGTCGTCATCGAGGGGGACGTCGTCGAGAGCTGAGAGGTTGGTTCTTGCTTGGTCTGTTCGATCTTTTAGAACTAGCCAGCGTGGTGATTCGGGCAGGCCCCAGATTCCGATCAGGACGGCTAGGGCGAAGAGGGCTTGGAAGGCAATTGGGAGGCGCCAGTTTACAGAGTTATTTTTGACAAAGTAGAGGCCGAATTCGAACCAGGAGACGAAGACTAGACCGCCGATGGCTCCTGCGTTTTCGAGCACTGTGGTATCATAAGTTCGCTGTCTGAGAGTTGGGGGTGGGAAAGTGTAGGTACTTACTAACAAGACTACCTCTACTATGCGCTTTCGTACATTCAGCAACCCACATCGGAATCGTAGCCGTAAAGGCCCCCACACCCAACCCTACCCACATCCATTAGACACACCATAAACACGAACCTCCCCTCCTCGTTATCACAAAATGAGCGGGGAAGGAACATACCAGTAACAACCCTCCCAACAATCAACTGCGCCAACCCAAACGCACTACTCTGCACCACAACACCCACAAGCACGACCCCAGCCGCCAACGAAATCATCCGCCTCCTCCCAAGCCGATCCCCAAGAAAATAACAGCTCCCAGCTCCAATGGCAGCGCCGACCTCATAAATCGCCACCGTCGTCCCCTGCACAGTCGACGCATGCGATTTCACGCTTCCAGAAGCCGTAACGGCATTTGTCTCCGGGAATTGGGTGTAGAATGTTGGAAGGGTGATGAGACCGTTCATCAGGCCTTGGTCATAGCCCTGGAGTGTAAATGCTACAGCGCCGAGAAGGCCAAGGGTAGTTGTCAGGCGTGCGCCGCGGAGGGTTGGGTAACCCATTTTGTTTTCCGGATGGGTGGGATGGGAGAGGTGGGAAGGTTCATTTCGACAAGGTGGATGTTTGGAGTGAGGTTTATATACGCTTATGCTCCGTAAGTAGGTAGTGTCCGTGGAGTCGCGTTCATTTGGTCGGTCGGTCGGTGCAGTACGAAACTCGTCTTGCTGTTGCCGTAAAAGCCGGCGACTAGGCTGAATCGCTTCCAGATAGCAGTGTCGATCTCTCGAACTAAGGTAGCGATGTTTGTAATGTCGGTATGCTAAATGGGCCTCACCACGAATGTCCCTCATGGATAAAAGTTCAACAGAAAAAAAAGACCCCATTCTACCATGTTTGATAGTTGATACTCTTTCCCAATTCCCCAAGGCTATGCCAACATGCCTGTGGTGCCAATATTTGCCAATATTTAGTGACTTGGCAGCCTCGTCGCCCGTTTTCGATGATTCCTTCTCGTTGCGGCGTAGAATAGAGCACGGCGATCACAACTACCGAACCTGCCCAACAAGGAATTGGTCCACGCCCACGGCCACAGCCAAACTGCTGAATTGCCCCATAAAAACTCCAAGAAGGGTCTCAGGAATACTGTTGTAAGCGGGGCAGCGGGGAATAACCCCACATGTCCTCTTCCAAGGTTCATAGCTAGGAGCCTAGATGATGAGGCCCTGTATTCATCCACTCCAACCCATCCGATGATACACACGTATGAGGCTCTTCAATATACATTCATCCGTAGATTAACTGTCTACTGTATAGGTCTGACACAGTACAATGGTTCAGCGAGAGTGGCCGAACAACGAAGAGAATGGCACTGAGAGAGGGACGTCCGAACTTCTCCCATTAATAGCTCCAAGTTAAAGAGTCTTATGGACATCTATGGTAGAAAACACCGAGCATGTGTCACATAGTCAATCCCATCTAAATCCCCCTACCTCCCTGGAGAAACACACGCAATGCCTGCCATGCGAGTTGAGCCCATTTCATTTGAGGCCCAATCGAGCTCGCATGTTGAAGCGAGGTATCATGAAACCAAAAAGTACGTCACCCAATCAACGCCACCCTATCCCATATCTATGATTAAGGCCCAGATATTCGCACACGTTCTATTGACCATCGGTCTATAAGCAATAGATCACAATGCCGCCTGGTATTGTGCGAGCTAGCCAGAGAAAATAGCACCGTGCAAGCTTTTCGCACTACCATGTTTGAAAATCGGGACGCCATTAACCGTGCTCGTGACCTCCGTAGCACCAAGCGTCGTCGCACCTTCTATTGATGACGGACCGATTAACCCAGCAACGGGTTCAAGGTTAGGTCCAACGTCTGGGATAGGTCCAGCTTCAGATCCCCTGAGACCCTTTCGAATGGTGAGCACACTGTCCACGATGACAGCGTCAATGCCTTCCTTTGTTTGTAACTGCAACTCTGGTTAGTAATCTGTTCGTGAGGGGGAAAGAGGGAGATTTACCTCAACGTTTTTTGGGTCGTTGTTCTGCGTGCCGTAACTCATACACACCAAACCCGACTCTTTCACAACTCTCACAAGTCGTGGACAAGCGACCAAAGGTTCAGAAGCTGACACAACGCCCAATAGGTTCCATCTCGAAGCGAAACGAATAGCTTCTTGTAAACTGCTGGCCCGAATGTCACCCACCGCAGTCGTCCCAGCATCTGTCAAGAACAGAATGGGAATGCTCGGTTGCTTGAAAGACAGCAGCAAACAGATATCGGGGTTGAAACTCGAGAAAATGATGTTTCGCTTCTTGCCAAGGTCATATACCATTTTCAGCACCGAGTCGACAAACGAGTTGAGTTCGACAGCATAGGTATCCATCTCATGTTCCTCGGATTCAAAAAGCATGGGATATTTCATCTCAATATTAAAACCGATCGTCTCAGGTAGCTGCAGGAACATCTGTTCGAGCGTGGTGAACGGCGCCTGGATGAAGTGACCACGTTGATTGCCTTTTGAGCCTTTCAACTTGAAGTCACGGGTGTGCTTCATCCGATCGCTCATGTCGACGGTAGCACGTTCGCGGTCTTCTTTCGCACCACCCACTGAGAAAGCGCGAGGCCGACGTTTTCCATTGAGAGAAGCGACTTTGTCGACTGGAGATGGAGGTCTTGAAGTTCGCGGTGTTTGAGCATCACTAACGTGGAGGAATTGTTCGAGAGTGAGGGTATGGACTGGTGCATCAATGCCCGTCTCACTGACGAGAAAGTCATGGTAAATGACTGGAACATGGTCCTTGGTGAGCTGCACATCAAACTCAACGTAAGCAGCCCCAAGATTGGCAGCGGCGATAAACGATTGAATTGTGTTCTCACCGAGCTGCAATGACTTTCGAGATGACTGATTCTTGCCCATGCCACGATGTCCGATTACCATTGTCGATGCCATTTTCTTCCAGTATGTGTGCTGCTCTGTGATGGACATGTTCGGATGTGCGAAAGGAGTGATGACCAAGAAGTTGAAGTTGACAGTGCCGATGAAATCGAGCGTAGTTGCCGCGGTGATTGGCACGCTGATGTCGCCCTGAAGGGACATTCGCTTTGAACCGATTCCAGGTTTCATGCTTGAAAGCATGGCAACACCGCGACCAATGATTTTATCATTGGAACCAGCATAGGTCGGCACGATGTCAAAAAGCAACTTGACTTTGCTGACGTCCGTCGTGGTGAATGAGATCGGATCTGTGCTGATGTTTTCTTGCACAGGCAAATCAATGACCGTCGACTCTCCAGTAGCGCCGGTGGCTTTCACCACAATGGAGAGTGCTGTATCAAGCTGGGTAGCGTGCGCATCTGCAAGTGGTATAGCTTCGAGCTTGACCGGATCCACAGTTTTTCGCATGTCCATGGTTCCCAGGCTGACGAGAATCAAAGTCTCCTTGCTGAGGTATCGATGACCGAAAGTCTTGACAGGCTCGGGCGTCCTCACAGGGCCTTCTTTCGCAAGAGCATGCGATCTTCGATCTTCTAAAGACGAGGCATTTGGTGGCGAACCTGAATTGACTGCGGTAGGAGCTGCTTCGTTGACAGGTGGTGAGACTGTATGTGGAGTGAGTTCGCATAACCGATTTGCAATGTCCATATGTCCTCGAAGAGCAGCATGCTCTTTTGCAGTCCATCCAGAGGAATCAAGCCTCTCCAGATCCGCCTGTGCCTCGATCAAAAGCTCGACGACAGGCAGGTGACCATCGACGCAGGCAATGAATAGAGGCGTCCAAGCAAATGTATTTTCGGGGATGTCGACATTCATTTCCTGGCTGGAAGAGCCGTCAATCAATGCTTTGGCGCATTCAGCGTGACCGAATCGGGCTGCCATGTGAAGTGCGGTCTCTCCTTGGTCATTCTGGTAGTTGATGTCCACTCCAGCATCTACCAAGAGCTTGACGATGGTGACTGAATTCGTCTTCGTCGCAAGAGCTAATACTGCACCGGATTTCGAGATCTCTTTTCTTGTCTTTTCTTGAATAGAAGTGTCTCCTTGCCATCGTTCCGCGTCAAGCAACGTCTGGGTGGTAAGAGTGTGCTGATTGATAACACTGAGATGAAGCGGAGCAAGCCCTTCATCGTCCTGCCATTCAGGGGCATCGATACCTTTGCTCACATCGAATAATCCCCAGTCTTGCATGTGCTTGATGATGATTTTACAAATGACAACGAAGCCATAATTAGCGGCATAGTGGAGCGGCACTCTTCCATTGCCGTCCTTTGCCACAAGGACTTTGCGCTGACTCGGTTGTAGGGCCTCAAGGAGATAATTGAGAAATTGGACAGAATCATCATTTATGCTAAGAAGTTTCGTTCGTTCCTCCTCGGTGGTGGTACATGGGGGCGGGACGTTATTCGGCAATTCTGCAGGAACGATGTACTGTCCGATGCCATATGACGTATGCTCAGAGTTTTCGTCTTTGAAATGTGCCTCATTCCTCTTGGCTCGACCGATAGTGATGACGAGTCTATGTATGCAGTTGCGTTTGTGAAGGTCGTCCTCTTCATCTAAAGTGGTGATCTGAGGGAGAAGTCGCTCAACGCAGCGTTTGGAGCGACATGAGATAGATCTCTGGAGCATGTTGAGCAAAAGCTTTTGGAAGGCTGATCCTGTCTGATCGTCTGCGGTATTTGCTTCCAGCAACAGCTCTGCTAGAAGGGGCGCATCGTCGTTCCGGATAGCCTGGTCGACTGTGTCCAAAAGTCCTGATGGTAGGTTGAAAATAGCACGCGAAGAAACAGTACGCATGGACGACGTAGAACGTACGGAGCTAGCGTCGTCCACGATCTTTGGCTCTCCAAGTCCTTCAAGCCAGTCGTTGACCGCGCGCAAGTCCTGCGAGAGTTTGGAAGTGGTCGCAAACTGTTTGAGATCAACCTTGGATGCAAGGTATCGACCTTGAATGCTAGGTTGTGCAACCTTCTTGTCCACCTTTTTCAGGATCTTGACAAATCCGCGTCGGTTTACCTCTCCATACCATTGTATCTTTCGGAGTTGTGCTCTCATTTCGAGTAGAGCTCCCATAATATCCTCAACCTCGTCCCGGTCAATGCCGTCCAACAGGTTCTGACTCCTGCCATAGCGGTCGTGTAAGAGGCGAAGTCTGCGTGAAGATTCCGAGTACTTCTTGTTGTAAAATGCGTCGACGTCTTCCAGATTTCGGTCAAGGGTGTAGAAGAATTCTGCAACAATTAGCGTTTGCCATTTCCATGCGTCTCGGTAATCATACCAGCAAGATCTGCTCCTCCCCCATCCTTGACGGAATGCGCAGCCGCCTTGATGAGCTTTTTCAAACCCTTGTAGTCAATGTAAGAGGAAGCCCATTCGGGGACCTGGTTTCTCGAAAGACTGTGCCCAAACTTCATAATGTTTGATCTGGAATAAGAATCGTAAGTTCGTGGTAGTGTACTTCTCAGTAGCTAGGATGGCACTGAAGACAGCGTTTGAGAACGCTCAGGTTGCGATCAATGGGTAGAAAAGGATGCGAAGGATGTTTCGAGGTAGGGTTCGCCATAAATGGGATATGTCGGGCCAAGGATCAAAGCGAGCAGTTGATCCTCAAAGTTCGGTAACTTTGGAGCACGTTCGAAGCTTTCGAAGCTGAGTGGAGGAATGACCAATGCTAAAGACAAGCTCGATGGGGATTGAACAAAGGCTCGCAAATCGTTGACTCGTTGTCGAAGTCTTTCATTGTACAGGCAATCGATGAAGCGGCGATTGGGATTTGCTGTGAAGTGTGGTGTTGTGTTCTTTATGAAAGGTGCCGTTGAAAAGTCACCAACCTAGAGATTCCGGCCTTGCCCTGTGACATTGAAACACCTCGCAACAGCTGATCAGTCCGCCCTGACAGGTGTTACTTGCTTTGCTTTCTTTCAGCCTTGGCCGCCGTGTCACTCGTTAAATCCTCGTGTCTGGCAAACATTGGTCGTGGTGATTGAGATTCTGACGTTCGCGAGTGCCAAAGCTAGATTCTTTAGTTCTATCTCCGTACCACATCAAACCCTCCGGTCTGTTCACCAGACCATCAGAAGTGATGAAAGGACCTGCACATCGGCAAAGAAGACTCTGGAGGATCATCGCAATCCTTGTTTTTAGTCCGCGGGCGCAAAGTCCGATTGGCCTTGAAACATCGTGTGTGGGTTGCTGCATACATCCTCGGCCGGCTTCAAAAGAAGTGCGGTTCGGCCTCTTCAGAGCAGGGAGAGAGCAGGGTCAAGAGTGAAGTGGGATGAAATCCGACAGGCACGGCGATGCGTTGTTTAGTTGCGTCGTGAGTTTATCACCTGCACTGGTTTGGGCGGCATCTCTGGCCATTGGTGCTACAACATCGTGAGCTCGATGAGGCGTTGAAAGGTGTTGAATGAAGCAGTCGAAAAGGCACAGATGCGGTGCGTAGTCGTGTGCTCTGCTTTGCGGAACGAGATTAAATGCCTCACGTGGACGATTGACGTGGACAAAGCAATGCACTACCACAGCTAGGATTACTTTAATAGACTAGAAATTATTTACACAGGCAATCTATGATGATCCGAAGCACGTCAACATCTCTCTGCAAATGTTCAAAGAGATCAAACTCAAAATGGCATATCCGAAACAAATGTTACTGCTTTCAGGCTTCTTCGGTCAGATCTCGCAACTGGACATTCATTGCCCAGAAGGCAAACGATTCATAACAAGCGGACTAACAATCTCCCAATAGTCCGCTCCATGTCGGCATGTCGCCAGCTCACTACGGCAAACCAATTAGTATGACGGCACCTAGGGGAGGAGATGGGTAGCTTACATTGCAAACTCCAAAAGTGCTCTGGCATCCAGCTTTGCAATAATTTTCTGTCGAGCCGCAAAAGCCATTTCTCGAGCAGCAGTTGCCAAATGTGGATCCCGTGCAGGTTTGACCCGAAGCAATTCCACAGCTGCCGTCTTGAGAGACTTCTATTTGGCCACTGGTACCACAAGAACCAAACGCTGAATTACAGCCAGCACCACAGAAAGCATTCGTTCCGCCACTGGGACAAGTGGTTAGGATTTGTTGACTACGGTTTCAGAGCCAAACTCACCAGTAGCCATTCCTGGAGCAGCAGTTGCCAAATGTCGAGTTTAGACAAGAATATCCGGCTGCTCCTCCACATGTAGCATCGGTAGACACGATTCCAGACGAGTTGGTGGGAAACGGAGGTGGAGAGATAGGTGGGGTCATCACTGGGGTTGTTGGTGCCGTGATAGTTCCATTTGGAGCATTTGGAGCACTGGCATTTGAAGCAAGACCCCCTGCGGAAGCTCGATACCAGTTTATCTGCGGATCGCCCAAACACTCTCCTACTGTTACGGCTTTGAACCCCTGTTGCTGCAAATTCTGAAGCATAAATAAGGTCAAGTTGCGGGCAGTCTGTTCATGGACGTCATGTCCTATGACAAGCCAGTCGCTATCGGTAGCTGCTTTGGACGAAATGTTGCCCAAGAAGTTGTTCTTTGGTTTCTGAATCATGGTGGGTGAATCATTGAGGTAATCTTCTGTGTCGAGATCGAAGTAAGTGATATGGTAACCCAAGTTCTCCATGTCAATTGCACAGGCTGCTGTGCAGCTGGAATATGGAGGCCTCATGTAGGTCGGAAAAAAGCCTAAGATGTTTCGGAGCGCCATCTCGTTGGAGTACATTTCGTGTTGCCGTTGTGCAGTGGTCAGATTACTCAGGTCGGCGTGAGACCAAGTGTGAGAGGCAACTTGATGGCCTTCGGCGTACATGCGTTTGATTAGTGTTGCCCAGGGGTAGGCTGCGCTGTCAATCTGGCCCTTGCCCAAATTATTGCCCGTGATGAAAAAGGTAGCTTTCGCATTGTACTGCTTCAAGAGATCGAGAATCTCGGACGTATAGATGTACGGGCCATCATCGTAAGTGATAGCTACTGTACCAGGAACCTTGTTTGTGATCAGAACACGATATCAACCAATAAAATTTGGGAGTGAACTCACCACGCAATCGTAGACCCCTCCACCATTGACACCTTCACTGCCATAGAGGACTGAGCCAAGCTTAGGCCTAGGGACTGAAGATGTACTCGCGCCAGACGGTGTAGCATTAGCATCGCAAGCAGGGCCGTAGTTGAATAGACAATCGGGGGCAGCGCAAAATTCTTTTCCAGTTCCACAGTAGCCAGCGCCAGAGCAACATAATCCGGCAGCACATGACCCGATACGAGGTCCACAAGTATCGTCTCTTTGTCGATTGATCAGTTCGTGGGTTTCTTGAACGGTGGAGTTTTCAGATCTCGCGGCAAGTGCCCTTCTCGATCTTGATTCATATACGTTGCGACGGCCAAGAATGCGCGGCGCACCAACAATGTTCTCATGAGCTGCGATGAGATCAAGAAGATTGCATAGCAATGGTACCAGCAGTGTAGGGAAACGCATTTTGGACTAGGACGCTGAATCGAACAATGGTTATCGACTGAGTAATTACTAGAAGTTAATGGTGAACTAAATCGAACTGATTAAACGATTGAAAGACGAAGTGAGTGTGAGTCTCGACGAGAAACGAAAAGGAGTGACAGTATTCAAGAGCGAAAGGGGGAAAGTGGCCCTTTTAGGCAGAGTGATGAAGTCAATAAAAATTGACGATCCGATAGCTCAGTGTGCAATTTGACTACACGCTGGATCCCTGACCACTGAGACCTGGTTCAAGAATATCAAAGTACCAAAGTACAGAGGGCTTCATAAATTAGTGGCTGAGGCCTCGGAAGAAGAATGTGAAGGGAACTCTTGGAGTTGATATGCCCAAGGTTCTTGACAGATTCTGGTGGAGACGGATTTACAGAAGGGTGGCGTTGTGGCGATCCGTGATCTGTGACCTGTTAAGAGGACTATAAAGTAGAGAAGGAACGGCCAGCTGTGCACTGTTGTAAGTGAGCTCTTTCCATTTCGTCGCTCGGAAGGAAGGCAGAGGAACATTCGCGCTCGTTGACAGCTCAATCCATGGTCTTGGGAGGTAGATCTTCAGCAAGAAGAAGCGATGCCAATGGTCTCAAGTGCCATCGCAGAACGCCTGAGACGTTGGCTTGATGCGCCTACGGGCATAGGTATACTATGTAGCAAAGCACCGAAATGGGATCGACGGTAGTGAAAGTGATTATAGTGGTTGTAAGACATGGAGCAAGGTAGATGAGGTCGAGATGGTGGTGAAGAGTTCGCCAATGTTGCATACGAGTCACGAGCGATGCTAAAGAGCCACGCCCTGAGTTGGACATCCGGCTGAATATGTTCTGATATCAGTTGCTCGAGTGGCATACGTCTTCACCAAGCTATTTCAAGAGACAAGACATTTAATCAGCTCCATATATCATATATGTCAGGTTCTTAGACAAAGCTCAGTGGGTTTAGCTGCCGTGCTTGAGACTGCTTTCACTGGCATTTGTACTATGAATGCGGGACAGCCAGTGGACAAGTCGCTCATATCCTCCTTGTGATCGATGAGTGTCCGAACACTGCAATATGTATTATACAGCTTTCCTAGATCCCGATGATCGGGTTTGCAAAAATAACCTTTTCATGGTGGTTGAATGCTGGACCAAGAGTGATGCTCGATCACAACTCGCAGCTAAAGGCACAAATTTGACAATCCATTGACGTTCCTAAGCGCGAGAGACGTAGCAAAGCAACAGATGATTCCACTGTGTGTTCATTTTCGCTAAAATCATGCAGATTGTTGATGGGGATCTCCCTCTACGATTGACACTAGCTTCGACGTCTCGCTTCATGTTCTGTGAGCAACACTTCTCAGGCTCGGTGGCTAAGAAATATGAGCGACTCATGTCACAGTTGCAATAGTGTCAAGTGACCTGAGTCAATTCCTCATTTTCCGAGCGGGTCTCCGTACTTGTTCTTGATCATCCTATCCTTGTCCACGAACCTCGAGAACTCCCTACTTGCCTCATCCTTTGCCTTCTGATTGTTCCAAGAGTGACCGGGCGCATCCTCCTCTCGTGTCCAAGTGTAGCCACTATTTGGATCTATGCCCATGGTCATAGCTGTCGAGCCACCGGTCTGAGCTTGAGCCAAAGCGATACCTTGAGTGACGTTGCTACTGACGCTTTCGCCATTGGTAGCCCATTTTCGCTTTCCGTTGGCGTTGATGGAGGCACTTGTAGACATTTTGTTGGCGGTGTTTGCTGGAATGGAAGATTCGGTGGGCCGTGACTGGCTATTCGGTGGTGATAGTTCGCTGGAGAGCTGGTTTGCAGAAGGTCGGTGTGGGGTTTGAGGTGATAGGTCGAACTCTTCGTCAGAAATTGAAGGGGACTCGTCTTGCATTGGAGAGTCTTCTGTGGAGGGTGTTAGTTTGCGGATTTTGGATAGAGTTTTGCCTGGTAGGCTGCCATGCGGACCATCTATAGCTTCGCGTTTGGTGGCCATGATTATTGATGTTTGATGCTTCGATTCAGTGAGCGACGGGTGACTTTAAAGCGCGGGAGCTCGTATTGTTCAAGGTACCTAAGAAGTGGAATGAGCACTCGCAGTGACGATGGCGACTGAATTCAGCCTTACGATCTTAGCGGCGATTTATCACGAACATGGGTCCCAAGGTTCCGCAGGCCTTCTTCCCTCCCCGCGCTGTCAAGCTTCCCCGACCACGAGAAACCGTTACCGTTGACAAACGACCTTGGAACACTGTGCATATACATTGCTGCATCCGAATTTTCGACTGAGGAATGAGCACGAAAAAAGCAGTCATTCCCTCCGCCTGGGACGACGACGATTGGGAAGCTCAAGCCGACGTTCGCAACCATTCAGCCCAACGACGATACCTTGCAATGCTAATTAGAACACAGAAACAAGCAGCAGTCCCTCCGAGAGAAGAGCCTGTTGCCAAGTTATCTCGGTCGGAGCGCAAGGCGAAGCACGATGAAGCCAACAAGCAGTTATGGGATGCAGCGTAGGTCTATGTGCCGTCAATTCGACATCCCATCTAATATTTCTAGCGAGGCCCCTGAAAAGCCCATTTTTCTCCTAGCTCGGGAGGATGTTCCCTTGAAAGACGAATTCAAAGGCCCTCTAAAAGTCCTTAGTCGAAAGCCTCCACCCAAAACTATTGCCCGCCCAGATCCCACCTCGGGTCTTGCCAATCTCAATATAGACGACGATGACGATTCCGAAGAAGAGGAGAGAAAGAAGGCAGAGAAGAGCTTCCTAGAACGTCAAGCCAGGGCAAAAATCGAGCGTGAGGAGAAGCAGCGAAAATACCAAGAAGCGCGGGACAGAATCATGGGCAGTAAAGCCAACAACGATGCCAGTGGACGACCATCTTCTGCACACGGGTCTGGAAGTCGGAATTCTTCGAAAGGAAAGGGAAGAGGCGGAAGAGTTAACGCGACAACTTCTGCGGAACAATCGCCCGCTAGAGCGAGCAGGCAATCGAAAGGACTGTACGACCCAGGGTACACACCTAAGCCGGGCTCAGTCTACCTCCAAAAGAGAGATGCAAGCGACATGTTTGCCTCCGGCTCCTCGACAACCAACGAAGACAGACCGATACGCGCTCCGAAGGGACCAGATAGCAGTGGCAAGGCAGGATTTGGCAGGCCCCTGTTCCCATCCGAAAAATTGATTGGCCCGTGAACATACGTAACGAATCTATGCCTGCCGAGTTTGATCGGGAGACGGCGCTCGGTAGATCATTCTGAATAGTAGTTCTGTGAATACTGCCATGCTTGTTTGGTCACAAAGCGTGTCCGATCGACATCTGAAAGCTATGCCTGCTTCTGGCAACTTTGTTCGGCAATTTCCAGAAGGAACTCCGGTCAGGCGGATGTTTCTCATTCCAGCTTGTTGCCCAAATCTCGAGACCGCAGTTGCCTTGGCAGCTTCTCAGTCCCGATTGAGGCATAATGATAATCTATTATGCAGATGCAGTAACGAGCGATGTCGGGGATAGATACTCAGTCTCACAGTCGAGTACTGGTCTTGAAGACCAAGTCGACCCAGCTCGTCTCACGAACGGGAAGGAGGATGAGCGTTGACGAGAAGGACGATCAATGAGAGATGGGAACAGTTGAGGTTCAATATGGTGAGATTTACGAGCCATCTTCCTGTACAGCACGTAATTACTGGGCTTATGCTTGGCAGATTGACTCCATGAATATGCAGTCTTTTGTACTTTTATATTCGCCTAGCAGTAGTTATAATGGAAAATTCTATATATTTTGAAGCCGCTTAAGCTTGAGATCCATCTGGATAAAACTCTGGCAATCTGGTTTTGGGGAGGTCGTCAGGATCTCACAGCTGTCGATATGCAATTGGAATGGCTAAGTCGAACTTCATGTACTTTGGAAGATATTAGTAGCGAAATAGAAACCTTACCATGCGATTTTGGTCACGAATGCTATATAGAGCTCCGATTGGTAAAGTCTGAAGTGCAAATCACGAAGTAGAAGCTATTTACTGAACTCAAAATACAATATTGCGAATTGAACGTGGTTGCTGTAATGAATTCAGAGCTTCGCGATCCCAAAATGTCACCACTTACACGCGTCGCTCAATCGGGACTAATTGTTTAGCGACCGCCATGTCCTCCACCTCGCAAAGTTCTTCACCTTGCTCAATCCACCACTACCAATCTCTAACGAATCGCCGTTTACGACACATCCGATCACCGGCCCATCGCACTGTACAACCACCGTGACTCTCAATCGAAATCCTCAGGATTAAATCTCACAATTCGCAACCATGCCACCAAGAAAAAGCACTGGCAACGCGTCCATAGCGTCCGCCGAAGATACCGCAAATGACCAAAGTACCCTCTCAACCACGACAACCACAAAAGCACCAAAAGAATCAGGCTATGGCGTCGAAGTGGGTTCCCTGCCTAGCTACATACAAAAACAAGTTACTAATAGCTGCAGGACTACAATCTCCCCAAAACCATGGTCCAGCGTCTCTCCAAAGGCGTCCTCCCTCCAAACACCCAAATCCAGAAAGATGCACTCCTCGCAATCTCAAAATCAGCAACCGTATTCATAAATTACCTCTCCAGCGTCGCAAATGAACAAGCTCAGCGCGCGAATAAGAAGACGATACAGCCGAAAGATGTAATGGATGCGATTCATTTATGCGAGTTCGACTCTTTTCTACCGAGACTGGAAGCAGAATTGGAGAAGTACAATGCTGTGCAGTGCGATAAGCGGAATACGTACAGGCGGAAGGTTAGAGAAGAGCAGAAGAGTGCGAAGTTAGCGGGCTTGGGCAAGACTGGGGAGGGAGTAGTTGGGGCTGGGGATGGCGAGGAATCTTTTGTTACGACCGAGGAAAATGGAGACGGGGAGCGGGCGGCTAAGAAGTTGAGGAAGGAGAATGGAGAGGCGGAGGATGTGGGCGAGGAGGAGGACGCGCCTGATGAGGAGGATGTCGAGGACGAAGAAGATGAAGATGAGGAAGAGGATGTCGAAGAAACGTTTGAGGACGCGAAGGAACAGCTTGTTGAGGATCCATTGGAAGAGAGGGTAGATCAGGAAATGGAAGATGAGGTACTGGATGGGGAAGAGAGCGATTAGCTGGTGGTGAGTTTCTGTTTTGCTACATGGCATTGGCGTTGGTGGTTTGAAGTGACCTAGAGAGTATAGACTGCTCTCTGCAATTGGTCTACATGTTGGTATGTCTTTACGATCACGATCACGGCCACGTTCCATGGCCAGGAACCTGTTCTAGATCTATGGAGGGCCGCACAGGAGCAGCGGCTGGTGTGACTTCTATTGATAGGAGCCAATTCAGTACCTGTTGAAAGAGCAGCGAGGTACAGTGGGTAGCATGATAGACCGAGCGAACCTCCGGTACCTATGAAGGAGATATTGTGACGACAACCAAATCCCTCCTTTTGTGCTGACTTCACTCGCAGTGTAGTAGAGCACTGTCACAAGCGACAAGACTGCTTACCAACCAATAACCACGGGATGGAAATATCACTCCTCATCGGCCTCGTTTGGTCGCGATTCAATGCCCGCCGTCCCGCCCGAAAGCGCGTGTGGCTCCTGCTACACACTTTTCAGAAATCGATGCAAGGTAACCACGATGGCGCAAAATGTGCATCTCTAGGTTTCGCCTCAATAGCGCGAACTCATCTTTGGTGAGCGCGCGTAACCTACTCTTTTCACATCGCAAGCAGAATTACAATTTGGCATACCCTAATCTGCTATTCACGAACCAGATGCTTGCAACTTCCTAACACCCCCTATGCACTACTTACTCAAATATGGCCGCGGAGATCACAATCAACCTCCATAAAGCATCGGATCATGTATACAGCCCAAGAGAAGCAGTCACTGGGTGCGTCGTCTTCACGCCTCAGTTCAATTACAAGTTGAAAGAGATGAAAGTCAGTTTCAAGGGAGAATGTTACACCTCGAGTCTTGGCTCCGACGCGAAAGTATCGAATACTGTCCCACTCTTCAGCATCGTCTGCGATCTTCTGAAAGAAGTTTACACCTTTGTAGGTTGTACCTACGAAGCGCCTTTCGCGTTCAGGTTTCCGCGCGATACCGCGTTGACGCATGAGGTTGGACCGAGGGCTTTGTCTGCGCTGTTCAACCAAGAGCCTCAAGATCTGCCTGACTCGTTTGTGTTGAGTTCGAGGAACACGGTGCAGATGGTGCGATACTTCATTCAGGTGGAGTTGTATGGACGGACAAAGGCTGTCACAGAACAGGCTGTGTTGTTTCGGCAGCCCTTTTCGGCGTTGGATGGGTACTGGGATGACCTTGATGAAGAGATTGGACCTGGACGACTGGTCAGACGCAACGAGACATTGACGCACTTAAATTTTTCACCCTCCAAACACCGGCCCGTCACCTTCAGAATACAGAATGAGGATGGAAGTCGAGGCACACGGCTTTCTCTGCATACCCTACCAATGATAAAATCGCATTACCGATCCGTCACCGAAAGATACGAGGATGCAAAAATACTCCACAAGCGCAAATACATGGAATGGCTTTTCAAACCATGGAAGATGCCCAAGGTCTCCTTCAAGCCTGGAATTTACCTTCCGAAACGGATCGCTATCAACAGGCACGTCCCGATACTCCTCGTCATTGACACCAAGTGTAATAAGGAAACGTTGGAAGCCCCGCGCCATCCTTTCGTTCTCCGCAGTTTCAGTATAGCAATCACAGCACACACACGAACAATCATGCAAAATCGACCTTCCAACCATCGATGGGGAAGATGCATGGAACTCCCTTACCAAGTCATCCAGGTACAGGGGTTATACCATGAACTGCCAATTGATGCCGAACCAATTCCTCTTGTCGATAATTTTCGCGTTCTACCGGGTACGATACCGAGTTTTGCGACGTATACGATCAATCGAAGTTATAGCGTTGATGTGTTTCTGAGATTCAATTATGATGGGGATGAGATGGAGTGGAATGCGTCTATGTCTCTAGATATATACAGTGATGATACATTGCCGCCTGCTCGCGGTGAACATCTCGATCCACTTCTCAGCGCTAACCCCCGACATCCACCCGAATATTTCTGGAATTCTCGTGTTGAAGCTGGAGCTGCAGAAAGTACGGGAAGAGCCAACATTAGGAGTACAGATGATCCGGTTGATAGTATCGGTTTGGGATGGGAACAGTGGCAGTCTGGTCATGGGAGGATACCGAGGAGTAGTTATGGCTGTGCTAATGCTGAGGTTGCGCACGGGTTACAACCTGTGAGAACGAAGAAGAAAAAGGGGGCGGCGACAGGGAATCCGATTTCGGTCGTTCGGGGTGTTTGTGGACGGCCTAGTCGAAGATATCTGAAGTGTGTGGAGCCTGTTGTTGCGCCACTTGGGAAGTCGTCGGGAGAATGGTTCGATGGAGATGGCGGGGCAGTGAGGGAGAGGAGTTTGAGGGCGTTGGATTTGGCGGTTGGCGGTAGAGATGGGGAGAGAGAAGGAGAGGCGGAGTTCATGTCCATTGATGAGTGTGGAGTCATGAATTTGGCTAGTAGTCAGACTTCGATGTCGATGTCGAGATCGAGATCGAGGGTCTTGTCGAGGGCCACTTCGAGGTCTTGTCAGTCTTAAGATGGTATCTCGGAAATGCTACGACAATCTTGATGAACCCTTTTTCAAAGGACTCAAGGTGAACCACAGGAATCGCGACCGAGAATGGACACTTATTAGCCCATTCACTACTGACGATGTTTCGACTAACAATAGTCAGCGCTAGAGGTTCCCTGCAGAGAGTAGGGAATGAGGGAAGACATGATGGCAGAGACAAAGTGGCGAGCTGTCGAGGACGACCTCGTTGTGTCATATTCGAAAGGGATTCGACATAACATGATGGCCATGAAAGGTTTTTACAGTTTCAGAAGATCGATGAGGAAACTGGTTATAACTAGCCAACTCTATTGTTCCTAAGTAAACCGAAAACCCTCTACATGATTTCCAGGGAATGCTTACTGTTTATCATTGAAGCAGTACTGTTAATCTTCCTTTGTGTCGAGCAATGAGTTGTTGTCGTCGTAGACTAGCTTCCACTTTGCTTTATTGTTCGGTAGTTCAATAGTAAGTCTTGTTTGGCATCGATACCTTTAACTAGTAAGACTAGTAATCACGAGAAATGCGATGGCGCTTGTGATTGAGGAGACGAAAGTCGCTCTGGCAACTGAGACTTTCCTCAACCTCTCCCAAATCGCCATTTATCTCCCATTGCTATAAATGCCAAACGACCCTATCGATCCCGTCCACCTTTCCACCTGTTACTGCCCTCCGCCTTACAAATCTATCAAACGCTTCGAGCTTCCGCGATACCCAACGCCACGTGCTACAAATATCCACAAATGGCAACCATAGCAGTCTTCAAGGACTTCCTGCTTCGATACACCCCTCTTCGCCGGCGAAATCCCCACAGGAGGTCCCGCCGCTTCTGAGTCTACCTATGGAACTCCTCAAATGCATTCTTGGATACACGACGCCCCCCGACCGAATTATCCTCTCTCAAACTTGCACAGGCCTGTATGGTTTGCTAAAGGTTAAACGCCGCTCAGAATTCAATCAAACGGGCGATGAGGAAGATCGCATGATTCTACGAAACCACATCGCACAACGGCTGCCTGATCATATGCTTTGCATCCCTTGCCGGACAATGCATCCCACAGCAGCACTCAAGTTTCCCCCCTTTCTCACAAGACAATCGGGACCATACAGATCCTGTGTGCTTGGAGAATTGGATTACGGCAATTCCTGGTTCCAGGGAATTAAAGTCTGCCACCATTACGTTCAGATCTGCGTGAAACTGGCCCGTCTGGGCAATGTTCACCGCGAATATCTTTCCAAGCTTCTACAGCCCGTTGAAAGAAATAACCGCAGCTGTTCCCTGAATTACAAGCTCACTTCGCAATTCAGAATCATCAAGAACAGACTTTTCCTGCGGGTATGCTCAACATATATTTCTGGTTTCAAACGTCTCAGCCTTGGTTCACGGACAGACTTTCACGGTGGACCATGTATCCACCTTGCATTTTACAGACCAGAAGGTCGGTTGCTGTTAAAAATCCGAGCTGCGTATCATATTCTGAAAATCCGTGAGCGGATCAGCGATAACATAGTCACAACGCAGTTTTTCTGCAAATTCTGCCCAACAGATGTTGAAATGGAAATTGGAGAAGAGTATTTCAGAATCTCTGTGTGGTATGACCTAGGCGCTGGCCAGTACCCGTACGAGGAATGTTGGTCTAGCCATGATTTTGGGGTTCGGAATTTGTTCTATCCTACTGCATACAACTACAAGCATGGAAGTATCCGGAAAATCTATGAGCGGGCACTCTGAAGCAACTGGACACTGATCTGATGTCGTTTCGGAGCAGGAGCATAGGAAGTTCACGCACAGGACTATCAAGGCAACGTAGAATAAGAGGATGGAGAGTGTGCTCTTTCATAGCATGAAATCACTGTCGTCTTTTAATTCTGCCACCAAGATTTATGTGTGTTGTGTGCAACTTCCCGATTGTAGCTTTCTCTCAGTTGTTCCCTTCTTCTCTCTGGAACATCTCTCTCACTAACAGTCTTACGCCTGTCTCTCAACTCACAATGGAAGGTGTACCGAACCTTCGCAGTGCCCACAGATTAATTGTGGCCATACCTTCCTTCCTGGCCAGCTTATCTTTGCATCGTCACTGAAAGTATAATGTCGATGCACGGATGCAAAACCTGCTCAGTTCCGGAGGCAGCACCAATGCGTATCACGCACGTTCAGTTGTCTTTCCTCTGAAGTTTCTGGTCGTCATTGTACATTCAGTTGGATGAGATCCCACGTGGCCATATAAGTGGCAGGAGCCATTCATTCACACTATTGGGGTGTATGCTGTGCCCCTCGCGTCCAGGAATTAAAACTTTTTTTGGACTTAAACGCTATTAACTTAAGATCGATACCAATAATCTTCTAGCGAGCTTTAAAAATTACACTGCCAGGAAATTATCGATATCGATCATGAGCTGAAAGTGTTCATTGGTAATGCAAGTGTTTCCGAGGGGCATCGAATTGACAAAGCCACTGTGGCCGTCCCAGTCTCCATGAAATTAAGTGGTCCAGACTGTTTCCGTCACGACGGCAGGTAAGCAATTTCATGTTGCGGTCGTCCTCTTCTCTTGACCCTGTACTACTACCTCCTAACAGGTATCTAGCTCTCGATGTATATGTGACTACTTGGCCGGATGGAAACAGAGTCACTTGCGCAGTATCAATATACAGGTTATAAGGGATGGCTTGCTGCTGTCGTTGGTAGTACTAATATAATGAAGTCAACTCCTACTTCTTCAAATCATTATTTGATTCATTTTCTCATGGTTCCTTGTACTTATCTAATATATAGCCAGGAAATGATCATGGATGCGTGGATAGAAATAATATATATCATGAACTGGAATTCCATGATGAAAAAGAACGTGAAAGGAATAGCCCATTCGTTTTACTCGGAATTGACGTTTCATTGTGGATATGGATTTAGAGCGAATATATCCTCCTTCGCATGTTTTCTTTCTCTTTTTTTTGATTATGGATGCAATGGAATGAATCGGAACGGAAAGAACCAACAAAGAATCAAGCTACGCACTAGTTACGCGTGTATACAAAGTTGGAAACCAAAAGACTATCGAGAATTCTTACTAATTCTCGATAGCATTGCTTAGGAACGAAAAAAGAAACCCGTTCCTTACCAAATCAAATTAAATCGATGTTGCTTTAAGAAATACGTCTTCGTTAGAATATATAATAGCCAGCTTATTATCGAGATTTATTATATATGAATACGTAACAAGTAAGTAAAATGATTTAGCGGTTTAGTTTGAAGGAAGAATAACAATTTAAAGGATAATAGCTAAGGTAGATGAGATATATTAGAAAAAACCTACTACTAACATCGACCGAGAATGAAAACTAGTATACTAAAGAGAATACTAGATCGTAGTACTCGCACGGCGAAGAATGAGATATAGACAGGGCGACTAGTAATAAATAAACGTAGTAACATATAAACGTAAATGGCAAGGCAAGTAGAAAGTAAATATATAAGTAAAAAGAGGATTTATATATACCGAGTCCATCCGAGCTATTACGGAATAGTGAAAAATGGAGTAAGCGTTTATGCTAAGACTAGTGAAGCTTTTTTATTGAGGGATTCAGTTTTAGATTTGGTTCAGGGTTGTTGGTTGTTAGAACTTCTCGTCTTCTCTGATAAATGTCGTCTCTGCCGTCGATGAGGAGTGGTGTGATTCGGAGATTGATGGGATGTATATAATCAGCATGAAGGCGTTTTTGGGCTTTTTAGAGGGCATATGAATTTTTGGTCTTATATAAGGGATCCGAGACTTCCCTTCCTGGGCGAGGTTTTCTTCCATGGGCTTCGAAAAGTGGTAAGATACAACGGCATCGTCGATTTGTTTTTGATTCTGCTTGTGGAGGCTCCACCGTCCGGCATCGAACAGCCACAATCCCTCAACATTATTTCGAGCTTCGGCTGTTATTGACTTGTGGGCTACGCGAAAGTTGAATATCAGTGCTTAACCCAGTCGTCCGGAACCCATGATCTTCTCCAGGTTGTCCATGCTGTTTTTGTATGTCGTTTCTAAGTAGTGCAGTTTCTTATCAAGATTCTCCTTGTCGGTGTCGAGGGCTTTTGTTTCTGTTGCTAGTCTGTCCATTACATCCTGTGGTGGTGTGAGAACAAACCTGTTGTCTTATCAGCACGCGTTCAATGAGAGAGTGGCTCGACTGATAGAAGCAAGAAGGTCGAATAGCACAACTCTTTTCGTGTAACACCACGACCTAGAGATGGTGATTCAGCTTACATCTTTCCAACGCCTTCGTAGACATGCGTTTCTCGTGGCAGAATTCCGACTTCGCTCGCCGTCAGCTGGAGCATTCGTTGCTCGCGATTTTTTGCTTGGAGCTGGGCTTTGACAACCTGAATCTGCTGCGAGGAAAAGTCTGATTTTGCTTGGATTTCTGTCAGAATCTGATTGGGATGTCAGTCAATTTCCTAGTGAGCCATGGGCAAGGAAGAAGGCCAATTCGCTCCCCTTTGCCAGCCCCCTCCCGATCCCCGGTGAGTATGTAAGACGTGTGTAGGCTATAGCAGGCAACGGTATATGACTATCCTCTTGCCAAAAGAAAGGTGGCCTCGTTGAGAGTGTTGACATGGCAAAGGTGACGACGGGATTACTGTACCTTTCCGAGAGCCTCGTTTGATATGGACATGACGAATAAGGTCGCGATGCAAGGTGAGGGCAGATAGAAGATGGATCGCGTATTGGACCAAGGGACGGACGATGAGGACCAGCCACAGCTGTCTTAAGGCGTGTGGCTGAGCTCATTCGTCATGGCTATCGTATGGAGCTTGGAACCTTTGACGGGAGACGCGTAGAAGAAAGCCTAAGGTATGAATTGATCTCCCACTACAATCCACGGCTTCAAATTCTCTTCCTTCAGCCATGCTTCTGCAATTCTGCTTGGATTGAGTAGGAGCGCATCTAAACTTCCCCTACTGCCTCCATACACCTCCGGCTACCTGTTTGTTACACAGTACATTCAATCCAGCTGGCGTATTCAGCTCTGCTTAGTACACCACCCGCCCCACTAAGAGGCGAACCTTTTGCTCTCTTCTTACACTGCTACCTCCTGTCCATACCGAGTCCTACATACTCAGACACACACCATGTTGTCTTGGCTACCTTCTATCGACTATCCTCCGGCCGGAGACGGATACTGGAGCCCCATCACCTCGACCTTGAACTGGTGTGAAGAGGCGCGTAGTCCAACCTTGACATTCACTGGACTCCATAATAACCATTTGCAGGATTACTATGCGACTCCATATGTCGCCGAGATTGTCAACACATGCACGAACAGCTTCTTTGTCTATCTGGGAGCGAAGGGAATCTACAATACATTGAAAGAAGGGCACGAGAAGATATTCTTGGTTACATTCTGTGGCTATTTACTTGTTGGAACAGGCAGTATCTTCTTTCACATGACGCTCAAGTGTACAACTTCTCCTCCCAAACCCTTTGACATACAGCTGATCAAACCACACAGATCCGTGGCAACTGGTTGACGAGCTATCTATGATCTACACGACCTGCATCATGTTTTATGCAACCTTCAGTCACAAGCAAACCACCACGTACGCGGCTGTGCTCGGGATTGCGCTGTTAGTCTTGTCTGTCCTCATTACCACCTACTACCACTACCTCCAAGATCCGACCTTCCACCAGGTCTCATATGCCATTCTTACCGCCATTGTCCTACTCCGAGCCATGTGGGTTATGGAAGTCAACATTCGACCTTCAATATCTGCGAGAGAGAGGGAGTTGAGGGAGAAGAGTAGCATGCCTCCTCCCGAGAAAGCTGAGCTGGAGAGACAGGACAAGCGCGATTTAAAAATTGTGAACGAAATGTGGACAATGATATGCTATGGGCTAGGAACTTTCCTGGGTGGATTCTTCATATGGAATCTAGACAACATCTTCTGCTCCAGCTTAATCTCCTGGAGACACCAAATAGGTCTACCATGGGGCATTCTCCTCGAAGGCCATGGCTGGTGGTGTGTATTCATTTTACTTTTTGAAGTTCATTCTGACCAGCAGAGCTGATTCGTAATCACAGGCACGTTATGACGGGCATTGGCGCGTACTTCTACATCACCTGGGGCATCTGGTTACGCCAATGTCTAAACAATAAGCAGGACCAGTGCGAAATGTACTGGCCGTCTGCCTTCTCTTTCCCGGTCATTCGCAACAAAAGAGAAGCATCTGGCATTGCATCGAATGGAGCTGCCCAGAACGGTGCATCTGTCAAAAAAGAATTGTAGGATTAGCACTCACGTCATGTTTTCATTGGCACTTGATACCCGAAGAGCTGTACTGGGATAGAAGGCGGGACTAGAAGCGGCGTTGCGGTAATTTGCGACAGTTTTCATGATGTAAGCAAGACCTTTGACTTGCTCATGATATGGAAGCGAGCTGCGAGGATGGCTCTCTTCACCACGTCCACGACATGAAATTCTTTTCGACGAACACCTACTCTGTAACTGGGGGGGGGGGGGGCCGGGGGGGTCCGCGCATTT
>JEMP01000008.1:600151-747697 GCA_000738655.1 Venturia pyrina ICMP 11032
GGGGGGTTCGCGCACTTTCACCCTGCCGAAATCCCGGTATGTGATCTGTTCGATTTAATATCCACGACTGGCATGAAACGCTGATCCTAGTCGTTTCACCCCCGCAACCTCTCTACAGCGCCACAGTAATTGTCTGATCTACCTTTGGTCCCGGCACATCCTTCAACGAACCACACTCTGGGATACAGATGCGACTCGGGGCTTCAGCGCGTGCAAGGGCTTTGAAATCTTTTTGGCTTTTGCGGAAGAATTCCTCTTCGGGATAGCAAGCATAACCTGATGGCAGGCCTGATGGCAGGGTTGGACCCGCAAAACCAGCAATTGAATGATCTCCCGCGCCCTGACAAGTACCACTGCGCACCACCTTGGTGATCCATTTATGGCAAAAAGAACTGACCCCCCCACGGAACCCTAATTTCAACTACGGCACGCTGTTCGACCCGCATTTCTTTAAAGAAAAGGCGGATGTCGGTCTCTTTCTAGCTTTGTATAAACCACTTCATTCGTTGCCGCTTCGACCATCAATTCCATTGATCGAGACGGTTTTCTTTGCTTCAACACACTCATTCAACTTTTAGGATCACTGGTGATCCATACTCACTCCTTAAACACACTTTCCATCGTAGCCACAGCTACCAACAATAGACCATCATGCATTTTTCCGCCACCGTCGCCTCGCTCTTCGCGTCCACCGTCCTCGCTATCACGACACCACCATCAGGTGCCCTCGTCGTAGGTCCCTCTGGCAAATACAAGACGGTTCAATCTGCCGTCACTGCCGCCACCAACGGCGCAACCATCTTCATCGAACCCGGAACTTACAAGGAGCAAGTCTTCATTCCGGAAGGAAAGAAGAACCTCAAGATCATTGGATCCTCTGCCGAAGATTCTTCATACACAGCCAACAAGGTCACCATCACTGGAGCTCTTGCTCAGGATTCTCCTGGTAAGCCTAACAACGATATGACTGCAACTCTGCGCGCGTGGGGCGATGGGCTGAAACTGTACAACGTCAATCTTGCCAACACCCGTGGAGAGGGATCTCAGGCGTTGGCATTGAGTGCCTACGGCAATCAATTGGGCTTCTACGGGTGCCAGTTCACCGGCTTCCAGGACACCATTATGAGTCACAAGGGCCAACATTTCATCGGCAACAGTTTGATTGCTGGAGCCACTGATTTCATCTTCGGAAAGAATGGTGTCCTCTGGATCGAGAAGAGTGTGTTGCAGTGTGTTAAGGCCAGCACTGGTTACGTCACTGGTAAGCCGAGCTCTTTCATCCTTCTAGTATTACTTGGAAGTGCTAACATTTTTTCAGCAAACGGTCGTGAGGACGCCGCAAACCCATCCTACTACATCATCAACAACTCCACAATCAACGGTCCATCTGCTCCTGGAACCTTCTTCCTCGGTCGTCCATGGAGACCCTTTTCCCGTGTCGGCGTTCAGAACTCTGAACTTAGCAGTGTCATCAACCCTGCTGGATGGTCTATTTGGCAGAAGGCCGAGCCTAGGACTGGCTCGGTTACGTATCTCGAGTACAACAACAAGGGGTCTGGTACTGCGGGAACTCGTGCCAGTTTCGCGAAGAAGGCCGCCAGTGCTGTCGCTATTGGGACTTTGTTCCCCAGTACTAGCTGGATTGACGATGCTTACTTGCCCCTCACCAAGCACTAGCTGGATTGACGCTGCTTTCTTGTAGAGGAAGAATGCGAGAGAGAAGAGAGGAGGTGGGACCTGGTGTTTCTGGCATTTTCTGGACTTGTTTTGGATTTTGCTTGGGACCGATGGCATTTTGAGGCGAAGGTTTGGCGATGCAGGTGCTTGTCTCTCTTGCCTGCTTGCCCTGGACATATTTTTGGGGGCAAGGAACTAATTCATCAACTGCATATTTTAACAACTAGTTTTTAACTCTTTCCCTCAACTGATTCCTTGTTCCATGTATTTCATTGGTCGTGTATCAGCAGTCAGTGTTTCCACGTCGCACAATCGAGTATTTTTGGATATAGGAGAAGAGAGTAACTTGGTGTAATTGAGGTTGCAGTGACCTACTATCGCCATGGTGTTTGGTTATTAAATCTGACATAGCCTTGACGAAATAC
Source organism: Venturia pyrina ICMP 11032 (assembly GCA_000738655.1). Taxonomy (NCBI): domain Eukaryota; kingdom Fungi; phylum Ascomycota; class Dothideomycetes; order Venturiales; family Venturiaceae; genus Venturia; species Venturia pyrina. The sequence goes on from JEMP01000008.1 coordinate 602,254, forward strand.
CCGGGCTCGCACCAGGGGCCTGACCTCATGCATGAAATGAAACAATCCTTGTTCTAGTACGTCTACCTAGTACTTACCACAGTACTGTGGTACTACTGTGTATAGCAGTACCTAGCACCCCGGTACCTAGTATCCAGTACTACATAGTTCCTAGTCATATCCACTGTCTATGCTTGTATTTACCCTGTAACAACAAGGCTGAAGGAGATTTTATGTTTTTCTGCTGGGTAGCAGGGGTGGTATTTACACAGTACTCGTCGATGGATTCGGGGAGAGGTCCTTGAGATGGTTTAGGGGGTTTGCCTTTTTTTTGGGTTTGGATCGGGGTGGGATGGGATGGGGTGGCATGGGGATCGGGGGTTTGTTGCGGGAATCGGGGGTTTGTTATGGGGATCGGGGGTTTGTTATAGTGAGAGGAGGCCCGGGGTGAGGAAGGTTAGAGTGGTTGCTTGGCGAACCCATTTTCATCTCCATTTGGACAGGGCTGGGCTGGTTTTGGTTTCGTAATTCTTTGGATTTTTCGCTGGCTGTCTAGGGACGTCTGCGTTGTTATTGGTTCGTGTGTGCTGGTGTGAGTTGATTGGATTCTCTTGGACTTTTTCGGGTTCGGGATTTCTTCTTTCGGTAAGGCGGTTGGAGCGACGGGTCCATCATTTCATTACGGAACGAAGGTGAAAGGACATTCATACATGGTGGAGATGAATTGCGGCATCTGTTACAAGGCAGGTTGTGACAAATGCTACCTCCTACTTTAATAGCTAGACACGGGAAATGGAAACGGTTTCCACATATATAGGTAAGACACTGAGACCTGCTACCAGCAACCAATGTTCGAGAATCGACTTCTTCCCTTCTCAGCCTAAAATTACAATGTCCCTCGGTTTTGGCTCAAGATTTCCCAACGTCCGAGCCCATCATCAGGGCCAGCAAATATCGCGTCGATGTCCTCACCAGGCTTCTTTCCTGCGTCACACTCCTGCGAAGCTTCACACAGTGCGTCTCTCAGTCTCCTCACCCCAGTCGTAATACCATCCCACGCCTCTTGCACGCTCATTTCTTCGTCTTGGGTTGGGCTTTGGCCTTTTCTCCATGCTGTGTAGAAAACAGAGAGCGCGCGCATCCAGTCCGCGATTAGGCCGTGGCACACTTGAAGCAGGAGAGTAAAATCTCGCAGTTTGCGAGGCCGGAAGAAGTTATCAAAATGTTCGTCTCGACGACGAGATTGTGGTTCTGTTTTCACGATAGATTTCGGCTTCTTGGGCTGGAGGTAGCATATCATCGCCATCACGTTCAAGGAACGCCTTGATTATAACACAATAGCATCCAAGGACGTCTGAGTCATCTTGAAGACCCGCAAAGCATGCAACCTAGTCAATCCACTCCTGAGGTGTGGGTGTTCGAAGATTGTTGCCAACTTCAAGACTCAACACAGGAAACCGCACATCGCAAAAATGGTGCATTTAGGGGTCGGGCATTGGGCGAGCACATGTGTTGTTCTTGACTTCGTTATAGTTATTCTTGATCGAGTCCCCCGCTGTGCCTTGCCCTCTATAGTCTTGCGCAACCGTCCAGGTGTTGGCCTCGGTTTCCCGTGGACCGCCAAGTACGACAGCATAGTATCAAGATGACGAGAAGTTCAGAGAACAGTATCACAACTTATATGTGCACTGCCCAAGTTTTGCGATCCCGAAAAGGGTCGAAGAAGCGGCAGCATAACCCTACCTTACCAAGGTTGTCTCTCGGATAACGCCAAGTATTCCCTTCTTGACTCGAACGAACGTCTTTGGCTTTCGTTCCGGCGCGAATGAATGCGTCGACGAGAGCGTGCACGCGGTACTCGAAACGGAGTTCACCTACGCTGAACTTACACAGACTCTTCGATTTTCTTGGATATCCTTCATCCAACTCTCATTTGCAATTGTCGGGAGCAAATCATACGCTCAATTTCTTATGTGCTTCAACCTGGCGTCTAGAACATATCTGTACTCCTGTGGAGTATTTAGATACCAATTTGACCACAATCTCTCACCAAAGACCGCAACCTCGTTCTTCGTGATTTCCATACAGTATGTCGCGTTGGCATTGTAAAGGAGGCCGATGCCCTCGTCGTGTATCTGGCGATTGACAAGGAGAATAGACGATTGGCATGGCGCTCAATAATCGAGCGTACCTTAACGACTGCGATTGGTCTACATGCAAGCCATTGTCTTCGTCTATTCTTGTGCGAAAGGATACACAATGGACGTCAGGCATCCAGTAGCCCATTACCATCTATCTGATATCTACAGGTATGCTTAGTAAGAAGGCTCGTGATATGCGAGCCATGATATCGAAGTGGGCGTAAAGGGTATTAGTGGAGACGGATCTCCCTCTGGGAGGATCAAGTAGATGCCAGTCTATTAACGTGTCGGTTGCTGTGATATATATGGCCCACCTCCACCGAATATTTTATTGGTCACTTATTGTAGATTCCGGGTAGATATGAAAAAGCGACCAGTCATGGAGGTCTAAGTACGCGCGGTCTCAATCCAGAAAAGGGCAATACCATCCTCCCCACATTTCCAGCTCAGAATCGACTGTTCTGAAATCGCCGATAATGCATTTCTCCTCTATCACCGCCGTCCTCCTCAATCTCGTCCTTCTCCAAGGCGTCGCCGCTCAGTTTTGTCAAAAATTCCGTCGGACTGTGCAATGGCGGGCGCACGATCGCCGTAGTCTATATACGCGTTATACTTCCGCTAACCTATAGTCGTGCGCACAAGTTGGTCTCTATAACCAAAACGCGCTCCTATCCTGCGGAGGGGTAGGTACCACGTACTTATCTCGAGGGCACTTGCTAACGGGTTTCAATAGTGTAACAACCCAAATAAACCTGCTGTTACGCATGCTATCTGTTGTGCAACCGGGCTATAGTATTGTTGGTAGGGGGCTTGGTTGGAAAGCGTATCTCCCTTTAGTCTCGGTAGCAGCCTCTGTTTCACGCGACGACAGACGCGACAGAATATTCGACGAAGCATATCATTGTAGAAATTGTACGGAGTAACTCTCTGACTGGCTTCCCTCCACTGCTGACAGCTGTCCCGCGTCACCTGCAGGTGGGCTGGTACAAACTCCGAGGCGAATACCCCATGGCCTGGTTGTTTTGATGGACCCCTAGAATGTATCTCAGAGTCAAATGCCCTGCTCTTCTCTCGCGGCCTCTATTTGCTCTCGGCCCGGTTCCCCATGGTTCTTTGCGCCCTTCAGCCGTGGAGTTGTACCTCCTATCTTTGAGGTAGTAAAGCATACAAGGCCACGAATGCGGGGCAACACGGCAGAGGTCAAAGTCCCAACCGCGAACATCGGCAGGCGTAGATACATGCTGCCAATGCTGGGCGCCTTCATTCTCTGCCGTCCAGCAACACCGGCTCATCCTCCTCCAGTAAGATGGCGCCTATACGCGGCAGGGTTTGGCTCGGACACGCCGAAGTCACTCACGATTCATTGTTAGCTCCGTGATGCTTGTCTTGCATCTACTGTTGTGGTACAAGCTCCGCTCGCTTTGCAGCACGCAAACAAGGAATGGTGGCGTGCAGACTCAAGCAATCCTAAAGCAGATATCATCAATGCCAAATATTCGTCAGACTCGCTGAGGAATCCATCGAGTTGTAAAGCTCTATCTCGAGAAGCGATAGATGCAATCGATAACCAAAATCCTTATCGGACCTGAACACCAACAAGGAGAAGCTACACCAAGCTAGGACACTGTACCGGCATTGCGGCTGGAGAGCAACTCCCAAGACCCTTCTGACAGGATTCTAGAAGTCTTGGATGGCAAAGATCAGCTCGGCATTCTTTCTATCTCGCAATCTCACAATCGCTTCCAAGACTTTTATCGTGGGTGAAAGAGACCTGGTCGCTAATAAATATCAGCTCGATTCCTTGTGCAGATCCTAGTCTCGTCACATTCCTCACCTGTTTTGTCGAACGTGACACTGAAGGGAGGAACTTTTTACTTACATGATAGGCAGTTGATATCCTTCTTCCAACGACTGCTGAAGTCTTTACAAGACTTCCACAATGGCTTCCTCTGGCATTGACTACCGCCGCGAGCCTGACATTGGGCTAAGCGTTGAGAAGAGAGGCGATTTGGAGAAAGTCAATTCCTATGATGATGTTGCGGCACGTCGCTCAAGTCATACGAAAGCCACCTATGACTCTACTCATCGAAAACTGAAGCCTCGTCACATCCAACTGATCGGTATCGGGTGAGTCAAATAACCTCAAACGCCAGATCTGAGCTTACAATCTGGAAGAGGCACAATTGGCACGGCTCTGTATGTCCAAATTGGACGTGGCTTGCTCAATGGAGGACCGGCATCACTGTTTATGGCTTTCACGTTATGGTGTAGTTTCATCTTAGCTGTGACGTTGTGCATGGCTGAAATGGTAGAAAACCCCAGTATCTCGATAAGAACTGAATAGCTGACCTGCGATAAGGTCTCTTACCTTCCCATCTCCTCACCTTTCATCCGATTTGCAGGACGTTATGTGGACGAAGCCTTTGGAGTAGCAGCCGGCTGGAATTTCTTCATCTTCGAGGCCGCCCTGGTCCCATTTGAGGTAGTGGCTTGCAACGTCGTCATTCACTATTGGAGCGATGCTGTACCAGTCGGGGGCATCATTGCCATCGTTCTGGTCCTCTACTTCTTCATCAACGTTCTCGCTGTCAAGTGGTACGGAGAATCCGAGTTCTGGGCAGCGCTCGGCAAAGTTCTACTCATCATTGGGTTGATCATCTACACCTTCATAGTTATGTTAGGCGGGAATCCAAAAGGTGATCGCTTTGGATTTCGGTACTGGAAAAATCCCGGCGCTTTTGCAGAATTGTACAAGACGGGCAGTCTCGGGAAATTTCTCGGATTTCTGCAATGTTTGATCCAGGCCTCATTCACCATTGCGGGACCCGACTACGTCAGCATGGCAGCAGGTGAGGCTGAGAATCCGCGCAAGATTATGCCCAGAGCCTACAATGCGGTGTTCTACCGACTCACTGCTTTTTTTGTTCTCGGATCTCTGGCCGTAGGGATCCTCGTACCCCACGACGACCCAGAACTCTCCGCTGCTTTCAAGAGTTCCAAGCCTGGTGCTGCAGCTTCACCGTACGTGGTCTCCATGAACCGCCTTGGCATACCAATTCTTCCTCACATCGTAAACGCCGGTGTTCTTGCCTCAGCCTTTTCAGCCGGCAACAGCTACGTCTACTGCGCTTCTCGCTCTCTCTATGGTCTGGCTCTGGAAGGACAGGCGCCGAAATTTCTCACCAAAACCACGAAGAACGGTGTGCCCATCTACTCCGTCGTAGTGGTTCTCCTCATTGCGCTATTGTCGTTCCTCCAGGTCTCGTCAAATGCTGCTGTGGTCTTGCAATGGTTCGTCAGTTTAGTGACGGCATCCCAGCTCATCAACTTCTCGGTCATGTGCTTCACCTACATACGCTTCTACAAGGCGTGCCAAGTGCAAGGACTTGACAGGAATACGCTGCCATACAAAGGCTTTTTTCAGCCCTATGCCGCCTATTACGGTCTTGTCGGTTGTTTTATCATGACTTTCGTAGGAGGATACACTGTTTTCCTCGAAGGTCAATGGGATGTTCCCACCTTCCTATTCTCGTGAGTTTTCCCAATCCAAGTGACTCGTGCGCCGCTGACAAATTTTAGGTACATGATGATTTTCCTGTTCCCCGTAGTTTTCATCGGATGGAAACTCCTCAAGCGAACGAAGTTTATTCGAGCTCACGAGGTTGATTTGTTACAGGATCTGGACGAGATCGAGGAATACACTAGGAACTTTGTGCCTGTTCCACCGAAGAATAAAGCACATCACTGGTTTAACAAGCTCTTCTCGTAGATAAGAAGAGCACGGTGATGCTATGGACAATTATGAGCACTACGTGAAAAGTCACGGCCATCTTCGTTTGAAGTTTAAAAACTACATTACTCAACCTAACTCATCACGAACTCTGTGCCTCCGCTTTCGGCGGACAAGCTTTCGGCGGCGCAGCAGCAGCAGTCTTAGCACTCCCGTACTTGCTATCCGGAATCAAAATTTCGTCCACCGTCCACGTTTTACCTCCATCCGCTGAAACGGGTTTCGAAGCATAGATTCCCCTATCTATTCGAAGAGAGCGGGGGAATCCGGGATCGGCGGCTGCAAAGGTGAAGGTGTTGTTTTTGTACGCTGTTAAGTAGGTCAGTGAATTGGGTGCGTGTATGAAAGTGAGGTGGTTGGAGATTTACTGTGAGCCAGAATCGTCCCCGAGAAACCATATTGCACTTCTACGGCTGTGTTGAAGCGGTTGCCCTTGCCTATAGCTAGGGACTGGCGGGAGACTTCTCTACCGTCTATTGAAAGGGTTTGGGCGAATTGTTTTGTTTTTTCGTCGTATTTGTCTAGTTCGTTGTCGTCAGACTTTGCCACTTCGTTCCGTCCTTCATTTTTCACTCGTTTTTTTTTCATATTTTCTGGCTTTCGCTCGCGCAAGCCCGGAAAGTGGTGGGCCAGAGTGAATGAACTGCTTACAATGTATGAATAGATCTTTTCCCTGCTCGACGGGTACACCTTTCCCGGCTTTTTGTAGGTTGATTCCTATGTTTGTGGAGGTGAAGGCACACCATTGTTGGCCTGTTGCTCGACCGTAGCAAAAAGCCCTATGCAAACCTATCAGCTTCGTCGTTGTTCGATCTATCCGTTCTTCCTTCAAAATAGAAGTTTGCCGATCCCACGTCTCCAACACCAACTCTTCCCCAACCCATCCACCAATTGATATCCACGCATGGTTGACTCAACTCAACGCACTAGTCTCAAGCCAGACTCATGGACAATTTCCGCATCCACAAAACAACACCAGCCTCGTCCTCCACCCTTTCCAATATCCTCCCCTGCATCTCCCCATCCCACCAAACAAAAGAGGACAAACTTACCCTCTCGCACCCCCCGCCCCAATACACGTCTGCACCAAATTCGTCGGCCTCGCATCCGTATTAATCCCCGGCCAGATAACAATCAACCCCTTACTCGCCTCCGGATACTTGGGTACCCGCAACGTTGTCGAATACTCCACTAGATAAGAAGAAGTACGTTGCATCATGTACGCTGGACCGAAGTCTAGACCGGGGACTTGGGCGAGCGCTTCAGGGATGGCTAGGAGAAGGGGAAGTAGCGGGAGGAGCAGTGATGGGAACATGGTGGCGGTTATGGGGATCGATGGAAGGGGAGAAGTGGGATGGCTCGATGTTGGTGGTGGGTAGGTAGTGATGGTGATGGTGATGGTTTTTTCTTGTTGGTAGGATATATGTCGGAGCACGGACGGGTAAATTGTTGAATTCTTGAGGTTGTTGTGTGGGTGTTACGGATTGATTGGGTGAGCCGGATAGTCAGCCTTGTGAGTAGAGGATTTGTGGGAAGTTATGGCTACTTCGGAGGCTAACGGGCATCCGTAGTGGGGCTGTTTACTTTGCCGACTACCGACTTCATACCATTTTCTCCTTTTCAAGTAATTCTTGGTGATGGATATTTCTTTACTTGATGTCTTTGTTGCTGCTTACCAGTTCTTACTGGTGGAGTTGTAATTCTAGTGTGCACGAATGTTAAAGGGCTTGGGGTTAGTATTGTCGTTGATTCCTGGCGTGAAGACGAGCATAGTTATGGGACTTCGACATCGTTGGAAATACGGTGACGATAGAAACATAAACTGCGTGAGTCACAAAGTGAATCTATGAGCTCTATTCAAAGACTCACCGTGACAAAGTCAGTGTGAGAAAAGATGTGAGAATCCTTAACACACCCGAACATTAACACTCCTATACATATATGGCAACTCCAAGCCTTCTCTTATCATCACATATCATCACAATCCACCTATTCACTCACACACAACCATCCACCCAAAATGTGCGCACCAGAAAACCCACACAACGCCCCCGCTCCCATCGAAAACATAGCAGCAGACCAAGAAACCCTCAGCGCAATTCTATCCAGTCGCATCACCGGACCACCACGCCCAAGAATCCAAGTCATACCATTGTTATACAGCTTCCGAGTATGGATGTACCCCTTCCCCATACTCTATCCCCCAGTCCCATACGGAGTGTACACCCATGAAATCGGACATATATGTTGTCGCACACAAGACGGCGGCGGCGACCAAAACGATAATAGACCGTGTTATGATATAGCTGCTGCTGAAGCGTGGCCTGCGATACCCCAGCTAGAAGAGAACAATCAATTGTAAGTCGATATCCCGCTCTTCTAAACACCCTTCCGAAATTCTTTGGAAGTTTTCCGCTGATGTTAGTAATTTGAAGTGATATTATTCTCGAATACCACGTCCCAGACGAAGAGACGATGGATTATATCATTGCTCGATTGAGGGCGAAATACGGCTATGAGGACGAGGGGTCCAAGCATGTTCAGGTGAGTAGGAGACGCAGGATAGAGATCTTTGACCTTTCGGGACTGACGTGAAGGTAGCTGTTTGAGGGACAGAGGGAGTTTCCGGCTGCATCAGGGAATTTTGTTGATGAGCCTGGGGTCTCTATTGAGATTAGACGCTTTACGGCGATTGAGGATTGAGAAGAGCGGGAGGTGAGGTGGTAGGAGAGAGATATATTGAGTAGATTGATGGTTTGAAAGGAAGGATTGAAAGATGGGGATGTCCAGATGAAGATCGGAGGCTGAGTTATAAATGGATGAATGCAATGCAAGATCTAATATCACCTACTATAGACCTTTAGAAACCCTCTCAAAGAAAAACAATTTATCCCCAACCTCTAATTCGCAACCGACAGAATTGTACTACAGCGGCTGTCCCTAGAACCCAAGGTAGCCAAATCTTTCAAACTTCCGGCCTCACTTTTCATTCGCCAATTTCTCTGCCGCTTTCTTTTCTTCTGACCAATAAGTCCTGTCTTTTGGATCGGGCATCAGTGCCAGTGCTTCGACTCCAGTAGCAAGACTGTGCTTAAGCGTTTTTCCGGCATTCGCAAGACCGGCGGTCATGGCCATATTGACGGACTTGCTGGTCCGACGTGGTGATGGGCTTGGGTCGGCCATAGCTGGATTGATCGTGCCATCCAGCCCTACCGATATTGATATGGCAGACATGAGGGCATCGTCGCGAGCCTGTTTTTCGTTTTTGCTGTCGTTTTTCGCTTTAACCTGTCGACGGGTATCCTCTGGCAACCCAGGCATTGTGCTTGATATTTGTGAGGGAAATTTGATGAGGGAGGAGCTCAAGAAATAGGCTAGCAGATAAGTATGACTGCAAAAGAGGGTCAGTGACGCTGTGCGCAAACAAGGTAGTGGATATACGAACGAATGAGTGGCCGGAAACGGTTGACTTTGTCTGATGCAAGAATTGCCCGGGGTTTGGAATAAAAGAAGAGTTGACCTTGCTGCATCTAGAAGAGGCATTTTGAGGATGACTGTGGCTGTGTTTTAAGCGTTGCTGAGGATAGCGAGAGGATACGAATGCTGTAAGTTCGACCTAATGGAAACAGTAACCAATTTACGACATGTTGCCATGGAATATTGGGGGCAGGAATCCAGCTCAACACAATTTCGGCAAGGTAAGTGATTGCAACAAAGAGATGAATCCACTCTACTCTCAAAGCCTCAACTCACTGTAATTTCCTGGTGTAACCGGCAGTCGTCAGGTGGCACCCAGCTAAGAACAGACACAATTCGAAAAAGCGATGACCCAGTGGAAAGATTCTAAGTCACTGGACTAAGACCTCGCAATGCGAACTTGAAGGCCACACACTTGGTCTCGTCGTTCGACGAGTAGTGATGGATATTCCGGATTCTCTGAATGATACTTTAGGCACCAAGTATATTATGGCAGACCTGGTTGCTAGCTAAGAAAGCCCGATACGCAACCACGCCTAAAAAAATCAGCATCAGAAATCACAAACGCAGCCTTCCAGAGTCGGCCTCGCCAACTCCTTGAAGATGCATCAGTATCGCGACCAACCCAGCTGGTACCGGGAGGAGATCGCATGAAGACAGTAGTGAAAGTTGAGCAAAGTTGAAAAACAATGTTTTGCGCACACCGAGACTCGTTGCACCACCAGCCTTTGGCATCTAGTGAAAAATGACTATGCTGACAAAATTATGAGTGGTAGATGCTTCGCGAGGAATGGCCAAAGCATAAACAGGAATAGACCATACAATCTTAGCGTATGGTCGCAATATTATGCCATGCCAGTGGCAGGATTTCGACTCAACGTGAATATAGGACTGGGGGTGACCACGCTGGGGGAGTTCTGGGACGATGAGCGGTTGTAAGTTTCTTTTCACTATCGGCGGACCTAGTGCTGGAAGGTGCATTCAAATACTTATTCGAGAGTATGCAGCATTCGAAAGTACGGAAGGCAGGATGCCAGCCACAGAACAACGGCACCATGTCTCGTGCAGTACTACTCGACCGCAAGGCGGCCGATTATGTTTCTTGATAGATGATGATGATCTTCGGGTTGATGGCGATGATTTCTGGTGATTCCAGGGATAAAACCAACAGATTTTTTTACCACTAACAGATAAAGAAGTCGCGCAGGACAATTGGAGTTTCGTATGAACGGCTGCTCAGGAAGGATCGGTACCAAGATGGGGAAAGCACTGTCCAAAGTGCTTACGCCGTGTCTGCTTAATTTCTATTAGCATTGATCTGGCATCAACAAACTTCCTGTCAACATACTTTGGCACACCATTACCAGTTGCTTACGTTTTGTCTTATACCATAAATCAGCAGAAATTTCCATTATCAATCTCCAACCATGCCATCGAAAGGGGCCAAATCCCGAGCTGCGAAAAGAAGCCATAATAAGAGCAAGACAAAAGCAAAAGAGAGGGCTAAAGCAGAGGAAGATGACAAAGACAAAGGTCCCCAGATCAAGGAAGCAGAGCTCTCGGAAGATTCGCCCGAAGAGGCCCAAGAGGTGCAGGGTCCGGATTTTCATCTTATGGGCGAGGAAATCTCGGTATGGGATTTACAGTCAATCGTAGATCTGTGGCATGGCACCAAGATCCACATCCCTGTCCTGAGATCGGATCCCGAAAGGAACAAGGAGCTTCAAGAAGAATTGACCCTGAACAAGATACCAGGCTGCCAGCTTTACACCTTCAAGATCATTCGCGATGGCGTGCTAGACGCAGATGGGAACGCTATTGGGGCGTAAGTATCTTCGATCACCCTATATACACCATGACTGTGCTCACACCTTCTTCAATAGCTTCGCTGCACCAGAGTATATCAACCATACCACAGCGAAGAGGGCTTGTGACTATATCAGGCAGAAGTACCCAGACCAGAAATTCGTGTTCCCCGTCCCGAACGATCGTTTCTCGGACCGCACTTTCCGAGCGGTCTTGCCAAGATACCCATTTGAGGCAGAGTCTGATGACGAGCTTGAGCACAATTTCAGTTGGCGATGTCCTCCAGATTTGTTTGACGGAATAGAAGCTTTTCACACAAGGGAGATATGTATAACTCATGAATCACTGGAGCGGGTCCACAGGGAGCTTGGAGAGAAAAAAAGCCGCCATATACTGGCTAACCACTCCCGCCTTCAAACTGCATTTGCGATCTTGTTTCTTGGAGAGGAATGTGATCTTGAGCTCGAGAGGTTAGAGGGGATAGATTAGATGAGGGATGAGGTTTTCAGATCATTTGGTAGCTGGGAGGGTTAAATGAATGATACAAAACATGCTCTCTTGATCTCATGGTGATCAGTTCCAGACCGATATTGGTCTATTTCTGGCAAAATCATGTTTCGGGTTGCCAGAAAGTCATCAATATCGATCTCAAAGAAGGATTCCTCGAGTTGAACAGAAGTGTCAATGTGGCATCTTTTGACCATGAGTTGGCGGCAGCGCTTGTCCAGAAGAGAAGAGGAGGCGTGTGTCGAAATTGATGCCATAAATCGACGCGGTTCCGAAGGCTGAGGGTAACCTGGGCAAAATCTTCGAGGTCTTGACATCCCAAGAGACAGTTGTCCCTGTGTAAGACTGAATCCTAAAGATTGCACTCTTCTCCTTTTCGGGCACCATGGATCGGACATCGCCTCGCAGGCAGGTAGTGATAGTTGTATCGACTAGAAAAGGATTCTTCTGCAGCTCCAAGGGGAAAAGTCGTATCCAGGGGGGAATATCGGTGATAGCAAGATGGATGCTAGCAAGATAACAAGCGAAGGAGTGAGTGTGTGGACTGGCGAATGGTTTCCGAAGCAGGAAGAGAAGAGTACGACGGAGACGAAGACGAAGACGAAGAGTATGACGGAGACGAAGACGAAGACGAAGACTGCGACGACGACGACCAAGATTGACCCAGGGGTAGAACTATAGAACAGGCTGCTTACAAAGAATTATTACAACCTCATGGAACCGTCAATGAAACCTCCATCATCAGCCACATCGACGCCAACCTTTTCATGCCACGCACGCGCAGATTGGACTATCCTTTGGTTAAGCGCAAGTTCTTCGTGCCGCGACAATCATGTCTCCATAGGCAAGCAGCCGTCGCCCTCTACCGGGCCCTCCTCACCCAATGTCGCGCCTCTCCCTTCTCCCAAGAGGACAAAGTCTCTCTTCAACATATAGTCCGTAACCGCTTCCACGCAAACAGAGACAAGACAAGCTCCCGCCTATTAAAACTCCACTTCCAAGCCGGATACAAAGCCCTCGACCACCTCGATGGCGCCGTCGCAAACGATGTCCCCAGCATCACTACCATAAAAACATACCTCTCCCAAACGCCTCAGCATCTGAAGAATCCAAGACCTCCACCTCCACCTCGCGAAGTACCACAAGACCACTATCCACCACCTCCTGAACATAAATTCCTCGCCAACTTCCCTCGTCCGCACGTCGAAGGCATACGAAAAGTCCCCTTCTTCGTCGCCGGTCTGACCCCCTTCCTCCGCTACAAGAAACCACAACCCTACAGCCTCTCCCGCATAGTAAGGCAAACAATCTTGCAGAGACAGAACCGCACCGACGATCAGAATATGATTCTAGATCACCACCAACCCCTGGCACAATACGAGGATGCCTGGGAAAGAATCATATGGGAAGATTTTGGGGTCAGAGACAACGATAAAGAAACCTTTTCGCAACCAGTAGAAAATAGTCTGAGGGAGTTATTATTCCGGTTGGGGGAGCAGGAGAAACGGACTGTGGCTGTGGCGAAGGTGAAGTGGGATATCTTGCAGCAGGAGAAGGCGTTGGCGATCAAGGAGAGAGATGAAAGGAGACGGATTGCTTGGGAGAAGAGGCAGGAGAGGTATAGACTTGAGGGCCGAGTTCCGATTGAGAAGAAGGCAACTCCTACCCAAAGGAAGCACACTACCAGGTTTGTAAAGTGAGTGTATAATCATATGTTCGTATACATTAGAACTGCGCAAAGTGAAGACACGAGGAAGTCTTGCCTCACAAAGAATCCGCTTGCTTGCAGGACGAGAAAGAGTGCCAGCGCACGCTGTTATTGATTGAGGCAGACACAACCCGCTGTATCGCTAAGATACAACTTCATCTCAACTGCATCGACGAAACCTTCATCCAAGGTTTTCCTTCATAAAAAACTGTTCCAAAACTTGTCTCAATGAAATGTAGGAACCCTATTCGCTAATGGAGGAAAAAATTGTTTTTGTACAAACTCTCTCCATCAACTAATCCTCATATTTGCAGACCATTTCGCTTTGCCGACTCGAAAATTCTGATAACGCGCTGAAGTCGAGAGGTTCCTAAGTCTCTTGGTGATTGATGGCAACCATATCATTATCAGTTATATCATGAAACTGAACAAGGTACTGGGTAATCTAATCATGATCAACATCCAATACCCGGTAATCCAACCATGATCAATATCCTCCACTCCCATCCACCAACCATTCGCCACCGCCATTCTCCTCGCCATCACCACACCACGCGCACCCTCAAGCCAGTGGAAGTCCTACTCTTTAATAGCATTGTAGCAAGCTCAAGACAACCAAGGCAAATCGTAATTGTAGACACGTTGATAATCACGTAGATCATCGCAGGCTCTGGCGATTAGGAGACTCAATTCTCCTAAAGTCATGTCGAGGAGATCATGGCGGGTAATGAGGTCAGTGGGTTGCGAGCCGGGACGATTGGGCCATGAGAGAGGAAGTATTTGGTCTCGATGTCGGTGGCGGTGCTGTTGTAGTGGGTGACGCTGTACTGAGGGATGTAGTCGTATTGTCCCGGGGTGTAGTCCTTTGGCTGTATGTTGGTGGGCAGTGCCGTGAGGATGGACGCCAGAAAGCCAAAGATGGCGAGGAGGATATTTGCGAGATTCACGTCTGACTTGGGATGTGCTGGTAAGAAGGTCAGTCAATGATTTGCGTCCAAGAAGAAGTCTTGGATCTATACTGACTCGATCGCAGGATTGCGGGTTTCCTTCGAAGAAAAGAGAAGAAGTCGAAAGAGAAGGACGTCATGTTGGCCTCTCCATCGTCCCAATTTTCCAAGCTTCTCAGAGCTGACGCTTGCTTACACCGTGTCGATCCTGAGAAAAGATGCAACCACCTGGCCACCGCTCACTATTGGGTATGTGGATGAGGTTGGAAAAGTAACAAGCCATGATCCCACCTCATCATCTTTATACTAGGAGTATACCAACTCAAAAAAAATGCAGAGTGTGTAACGCGCCTCACGGTCAACAGTAAACGCTTTGACCAACACTGCAAGCCACCACTCTGGTTGGTTTTAGACAAACCGCTTCAAACAACCCCCCAAATCGAAAAAAATCAAATTCGAACGTCCCACACGGAGAATCAAACGACAGCGAGCAAAACAGCAATAAGAATAGGACGCTGTGTTGTGATCAATAAAACGCCTCACAACTCCTGTTACGGTATATTGTGGACTAAATCCCGGTCCCGGTCGGATTCGCTCGCCATTACGACACTAGAAGATATTTCTTATTGATGGCTGATGGAAATTCGAGATCATTAGGGGTTTATAGCCAAAGGTGGTCAGAAAGTGCTTAGCGGGGCTAGATCAGCAATATTCAAAGAAAATTGGTAGCCGAAGATGAATGTTGAAGCTCAACGGATGGCGATGGGACTTTGGCAGCCCAGCCTTATTATGCAGTAGCCCGAGGGAGATGGAGGAGGAGCCCGTAGGATGAGGCTTCAGAAATATCTACTTGATCAGCTGAAGTTGCAAAGTATTCAGGTATGTCAAATCAGGATAGGCAAAGAACATTATCAGCTAATGGTGGTCTTGATTGGAATTCAGTTCTTTTAGGCTCGCATGAATCTGCATGTAAAAACCCATCCGTAGTTCCCATCTAAGAGTGGCCTGCTTGCCCGCCGTATGAGACCATCGCAAACCCTCTGAAAAGCAAATGATGACCACCCTATTACGGAAATAAGAGCCATACAAGCGGACTCCTGCTTGTCAGACACGCCCCAGAAGCCCGTTGATCAGTCGAATCAAACCTTCAAACTGCGACGCCCTAAGACAACTTTCAAGCGAAGTCGTCACACAACCAGCCGCGAGGTGTGAAGGTCATGCCAGCAGCCTGCAAGTCATCGGTATCCTTCCAGCGCCAGATCCAGAGGTCATTGATATCGCCGTTCATGTGGCACTCGTCGTTGTTGAAGACCCAGCTATAAGTTTTTATTAGAAACTGCCACAACCAATAAACATTGGAAAAAAGACTTACCATTGAGTTGTGCCAGACATATACAATGAGCGCGTAGTGACGAGAAGTGGGAATGACTGGCACATGTTCTTCATCATGGGGGCTTCGACACAGGTACCTCCGCGGTTGATCTTATTGCAGAGAGTGATGGTGAAGAGGTCTGCATCTTTGGAGGCGACTTCGGTGGTTGTGTCGATGGCACGTCGCTGTTTGTCATCACGGTAGTTGGGATCCTCGCGTGGGTCTCCGCCGACAGGTTTCCACGAACTAATGCCATTCATGATGGTGCCTTGAATGCCCAACGGTTCTGCGGAGCGTCGATGCTTGACATTATTGTGTTCAGGTTTCCATCCAGCAATGCCGTTCATGATGGAGCCTTGGATACCCAATGGATCGGCGGAGCGTGCCTTTATGCCGGTGGACTCAGCGACGGGTTCATTTCCAGAAGTGGGCAAGGCCACTGTGACGGAGGTGAGCAAGCCCAGAGCGGCCACGAGAGTGGTTGTGAGCTTCATGATTGCAGGGGTGCCACTATACGCGGTCAATGATTTTGTATGAATGTTTGTGGTCGAGGTTGACTTACGAGGCAGACTGAGTTAGCTCAGCCTCAGGTGAGTTGAGTGAAGGTGTGGAGGTTCAAGGTGAGTGGTATATGGAGAAAAGGTAGAGGTGAGGTGAAGGTGTAGAGAAAAAGGTGGAGAGGGAGAGAAGGACGAGGTATTAATAGGTAGCTGAGTATCAATTGTGTTTATAACAGTGATGTTGATCATCACACCACTAACAAGTTTATAACAGGTGGATCCCTTCCGTCACATATTGGCATAGCAGAATACGCTAGCGTCTTTTGATTTCTAATACGCCTCGAATAGGCCAGTGTTATGGGCTAGGTAGGAATCTGAATAGCTAATTATTGATATTAGTAGAAGTCAGTGCCTTGATCACTGTGGGCAAAGCAAAAATAAAGTGGGATACATGGAAGGAATTTTATGCTTAACGTACACAGTGGCACAATGGCATGAACGAAATCAATGGCATATCAATGTGGACTCATTATGCCCCAGCTTGCTTGTAGTCAGACTTCTCCATTCTATATCAACTCCAAACATTTAGCATCGAAGTCGTTGGAACTCTAGCGACTCGGTGTCAAAGATTGCCAGGATTCCAGTGACCTTAGTAGGAAGTCCGGATTGATTAACAGTATACATCTCAACCTTTTGGATTGAAAGTCCATCGTTGCTATGGCGTTAACGGCAAATCTCACGCTCATCACCGCAAAGAAATCGTGTCCAAAGAGTCTTAATTCTTGATGGATTTCTTTGGGCTTACTGTGAACATGTCGGTTGAGAACAAAGCCGCTAACACATCATACATTCAAATCGATGTCCCAGATGTATCGACATGGATGAGTATCTAGCAACTCAAGCCCAAGACTTGGATCATCTTTCGTCCTAATCTGTCGAATCTTTGCCTCTGTTTGTTGTTGTTGCTGTGATGCAAAAAAGTGAGGGGCGAAAAGTTACTAGTAGCTAACAGTGTTGTGTGAAGTCCAAGCTCATCCGGGTAAGTGAAATCAATTCGAGTAGCAGAATCCCATGTGGAGTGCTCAAAGAATTTCGTCATTTGATGATATTGAAGTCTTCGAAATTACCTACTCTCGTGGTCACGTTTCTAGCTCTCATGGACCAAACAAGCTGAGTATCATTTTATCACATCAGTCCTTCGCTCAACACCTTACAAGGTACCCTCTTTGGCCATCCGCCTGACGGTCTCAATGGTACTGTCGACTGCCATCTTTGCCGTCTTTTTATGCTTCGCCTGCAATTTATCGGCCTCAGCACTCCCTGCCTCCACATTGGGGTGTTTCCACTCAAAGGAATAGCTCAAAAACAGATCATTGGGCTCTCCACTTGGTCCGTCGGAGATGATATTAGAGATGGTCGTTCCATCTGACTGTTGGAAATCCACCTGTATTATTGTTCTGTCAAACCCTATTTCAATCATACCTCTTCGTTACGCATCTCATCGTTACTGACCTTCGTTGGATCGGATTCCACGCAAACCTCCTTCACTGTACCCGGTGGTCCCTCCCCATCCTTGAAGACGACTTCTCTTGTCACAACATTGTCCTCGACTTTTACAACCTCGCAAGAAATGATGACAGGGACGAAATCTTGAGCGCGCCTGACTTTTTTGCGAAGACCGGCAAAAACAGTTGCACGATCCAAGACAGGACTGGCATTGGGAGGATTGATGGGAGCCGTGTAGGCCGTGGTTAGATTGACCATGATTGAAGAATACGAATACTAGAAGTGGTGGTGACGTTGGAGATTAAGGATCAATTGAGATTCGAGGTGGGGTGTTTACGCTAGAATTTAGGGGAAGACTGGGACGGAAGTCTGAGCATTAGTATGGCAAGAGTCCGGGCTGACGCGCCTCCTAGCAGCTACTAGTACTGCCCGAGATGTGAGACATTTGTAAGGAAGAGAATCTGTCTCCCGCTGCATGCACGATCCTATTAGTTCTACTGCCAGAGCTCACCGATGCCAAATGTCCGCATCTCCTTGTGGAACGAGTCCTCCACGGTCTCCGAACGCGCATCAACCAATGTCCGATATCGAGCTTGGCAAAGGCCTGGTCAAATGCATGCCAGTAGAAGCAATAATCCGACCAAGTATGGTACAGCACAAACGGTAGGGAGTCCGACGAGATTGTGACCTGCTTGCCTTCTCCTTGGCTGCAGCAATCACAAACGCCGACAGAAGACTGCGAGCAGTAACTGTGTCAAGCCTAACCAGAAGCTCTCAGTCAATATCCGTGGCGAGCATCTTGGGACTCGGCTTCTGATGCCGGCTTCTGCTATTTCGGCTCAACAGCTCTTATTGACGAGGGTACCGCCCTGTAAGTGCTGTGTATAGTAACCAACGAGGCTGATTAAGACCAAGAGTCAAGGATTTGCACGATAAGAATCACAAATAGCTCCGTGGTTGACCAGCTAGTTCGAGAGTAGGTAGCGGTGAACGCTAGTTCTAAAGTGCTGCGCCATGTACGGATGACGAACCCGCCGGGGAGTACAAGGACGACGGACGACGGACGACTCCAGCAGCTTCAACATCTCTGCACAGCCGCAATCCTCTCCTACTCCTCCACCAAAAGGACTCCTTCGCATACCCATAGTAATCAGGTCAACATACTGCCCACCACTGCCCACCATGATGCGCAAGAAGGTCGTTTACACTCAGGTCACCCCAATACCCTCGTACATCCCCCGCCAGCTCGCCATTGACCTCCTCCACAACCACGGCGAGATTATAAACCTGAATCCTCTGGTTCTCAACCATGTACCCATCAAAGCGCCGCGAGACGCGCCCGCAGATGAATTCTACTCGACGTGGTACGAGATCGAAGAACGGATACAATACATACCTGGTGCAGGAAACATGGGATCGGGCAAGATCAAGTTCAAAGGCTGCTTCCACGACATGCCATGGGGAATCCAGACTCACATGTATGCGCCCATGAACATCGATCTGAGAAATAAGTGGCGAGTCGCCGGGAATCAACCAGGGGAGCCACACGAGCCTACCGAGATGGGCATTGGCGCTCCAAACGAGGGCCTATATCTACGAGAAGACGTGGAGATCAAAGCCAATTTCACCATGATCTCTTTTGTGAAGAAGGAGATGAGGGCAGCCGCGAAAAAAATGGTAGACCGACTGGTGAAAAAGGCCGAGCTGCTCGATGCGGGATTATTACAAGCCATGTTCGAAAATGGCAGATTGACCACCATCAATCCTGCGGACCGCACAAATAACCAGTTCTTAGGCGGGGGAGCTCAAAGTCCACCTCGTTCTCCGAGGCCACAATCAGCGTACGCATCCCCTGTCAAGAACTACCCCTTCTACGCTCCAACCCAACCTCACCCTGCAACTTTGCCGAGCAGACATTCCTCCTATGCATCCTCGCACAGTTATGGTGGTACACCCTACAACCCAGGTGGACTTTATGCTCAGAACCAACCTCACAACCAACAAAGTGTCGTCATGGAGCTCCCGGGAGATTATCCCGGGATGCCGTCGCCACAGCCTCCTCAGCAAAGCCAAAACGCACACCTGCGTCCTCAAGACAACAATCGGTACTCCGTTATGTCTGAGTTGTCAGCTGATTCGCCAAACGGAGATTCTCCACAACCTGATCATGGACGTTGGTCGAACACGCCATCCGCTACTTCACACTATGCGCAATCATCCAGCTCACGCCCCACCTCATATGCGACGGACACAACAGGAGGCATGCGATCACCCCGCTTCGAACAGAATGGGTTCGCGCCCATGCATGAAACAAAAGAAGAGCATGAAGGAGATCAAGCATCGGCATTGAAGAAACTGGAAGGTCAACGTGTTCAATCTCCACAGACTACCGGCGGCTTCCCACCTTATAACCCAGCCGATTACGCATGACTTCTTTGGAGTGTCATAAAAGGAGATGGGAAGTGGATGGCTCATTTGTACGTGCGTATTTGATTCTTGTATTTATTCTCTATTTCTTAAGTGCGAATACCCCCTGAATGGGACGACTGGACCGAGTTTTCTTTTGTACTTGTAAAATGATGAGAAAGATCTGACGACGTAATGAATTGGAACGATGATTACTTTTTCGTTTACACGAACACTTTGACCCTTGTTACCTTTCTGTTCATCAACTTGTCTGGCAGTCGCTTGACGTGCTTTGATCTTTACAAAGTTTTCGGACTGGCATTTACCTGTGGAAGTGGACTTCCTTTGAGTCCTTCGGGAAACAAATGATCCGCATCGATAACAAGTAGTACTACGTAAACATTCCAAACCAGTGATAACAGGAAGACGATTCGTGATTGTAAATATCTAACACATCAGGCGTCAAAAGAAAACACGATCTCGAGAAAGAAAGAAAAAGGCGGATATGAAATCTAATACCTACTAACCCTTATACCTCTACCCTCGCCTAAGTAATTTGTAGAAGGAAGCCTAATTTCCCATACCAGAGTCCTGACCAGACGAGGCCGCTGCGGATGGGTTTCATTGAGAATGGCTGGAGACCTGTCGCAGAATTGCAT
The DNA here is from genome assembly GCA_000738655.1 of Venturia pyrina ICMP 11032. Classification (NCBI taxonomy): domain Eukaryota; kingdom Fungi; phylum Ascomycota; class Dothideomycetes; order Venturiales; family Venturiaceae; genus Venturia; species Venturia pyrina. Next base: position 623,052 of record JEMP01000008.1, read on the forward strand.
AACAATTGCGTCCATGGCATTCGTGGCCATCACCCAGATGACTTGTTTGGTATCGACAATGGTGCGATTGGTGCGGGTTTCGAATCCACCTTCACAAGGTCAGTGTGACTCGAACGAGGGGCGAAAACTGTACACACCTTGATCGGACAATATCAGAAGTGCGTTGTGAATTTCCTTGGTGGGGGTTTTCAAACTCGTCCAGAAACACGATATAGGGATGGCCACTGTTTCGGGAGAGGAAGTTGTTCAGTTAAAAATCCTTATCGCTACTGTAGTAGGGTGGTCGCGCGCCGAATAGTTCGTTCTCGTGCGTGAAAGATGTGCAATCCAAAATCTGTAAAGGAAGCGATATAAAGTAGCTAAAACGACGTATAAGTTCGGTTTTTTCCGTAGCTACTAGGACCGGAGAAGACTAAGGAAAGTAGTAGCTAGCTAGGCCAACGTACTATATAGTAGATACGAGCGCTTTATAATATCGTTATTACCAAGTATTAGCTAATAAGGAAATAAGGTATACTAAGAAGAGCCTCTATATCCTTATACTTTACGACTTGCTTCTTAACAGCTAACGGTTTCTTTATCTTCGTCGACCTATCTAGGTAGTATCTCTAGGTAATATTTAGAGCCTTTACCAAGTTGATTCTGCCGGATTTGGATCTGTACCAGCGCTTATTATCATCCTTGAGATCGTCCAATGGCTCCTTTCTTATTTGGTTTCCGAATCTCAAGGAGCTGCTGTTGGGAGTTAATATAGTATCTACTTTTATAGACATATCCACTAAGCTAGGTCAGCGATGGCCGTCTATTTTGAATATTCTGCGTCGCAACAATCGTGGGTCAGCTACCGTCATGTCCTCGACGATAATCGGGAGCCTTGGTGGGGAAGTTGCGTATAAGTAAAAGCAACCACTGTGTTGCCCGCAAAAGGCGCTTTGCCCCTTAAAGAGACTATTTGAACACTTCAAGACCTGGTAACTCTAGCTCAAACCTGGATTAATACCCAAAATCCCACCCGATTCGTAAAGTTCAGATGTCGAGGAATGGAACATACAGCTTGGTCCCTTGGAGGGTCACAGGTTGAGGCGCATGCCTTCACATCAGAAAACCTGGAGGCCTGGACAAATTATTGTAAGGGTGTAATTGCAGTCGAAATGGGCTTGTCAGACAGATTTATTGTTTGACGAAGAGAATCTTATCGAGGCTCAAGGATCAGTTTCGGTAAACAGCATGAAGGTGTACATAAAAACATGTACCTTGATGATGTTTTCCCGTGCCTTACTTAGCCCTCGGAATTTGTCAAGAACACGTAATAATCAGGTTCGTTGCAACCATAGGAAAGCGTTAAAGACATCCTATCATCGCGACAAGCGCTCGTTCTCCGTGAAGTAAATGACTCACCAGTGGAAATTGTCGACTTCTTCTGCTCTATGCCACATGATACACTACCCAAGCCCTAAAAATCCGTGAAAACATTGCGCTTTTCAACATTTTCGAGCCTTGTGATCATGGTAATGCATAAAAAGAATGTGTTGGGTTTCTTCACACACTTTATTAGTCATACAACGTTCTGTGAAGGCTTTTAAGTTGTATAAGAGATAAAGATCGCTGTACCTGAGCGGTTGCAAAGGCAAAGAGAACATGAGGAAACAAAAATACACCACAAATAAGACAAATTAGCCTCAGCTTATACAATTCTGACCGCAGAACGAATATCTAACTACTCGCAAATTCTTATCTGGTACCCGATGACTTTGGTCCGCAACCTAGAAATTGGGTAAGTATTGACCTGAGAATCAGACGGCTGAGATCAACTACTCCATGCCAAGTCTTATCTGAGCCATATCTGAGCCAATAGAAGAAATACTCACATTCATAGTTTTCGAGCCGATTTGAAATTTCCCTGCCATCTGTTGGGTCTCCCCAAAGAACTTCGCGAGAGCATCTGGTCCCTCGTCTTCCTTGATCCTGTCAATCGATACGAACCGCCCTTTTTTGGTAACACAAAATGCTGAATGCGTACGGATCAGTCCAAGATTGGAATCCTGATGTTGAACGACAGGACAAGGATGTCTTTCTAGCGGCCAATAGAAAGCCTCGGGATCTCGCCCTCCTCTGTGTGAACAAGTTCATTTTTCGCGAAGCAGGGCGCACATTCTTCCATAAGCTCGAGTTCCGATTCGAAGACTGGGTTGTATTCTCAGGGCTGTGGAGAGCCAAGGATAAACAGAATATGAGCCAGAGAATCCCTTTGGATGACCACGGCACTCACCTGGTGCCTCCGGTGTTCCAACCCCGATTTGGGGATATTGAAAATGATCTGTCGTGCTTCCGACAGAATCTGCGTTGGTGTCCCGAACAATTCAATCAAGTGCGGTCAATAGCACACATATCCCTGGTAGGCGTTGGCTGGGGCGATCAGCTCGTTGATACCAGTGAATTAGCCCAAGTTCGTTCCTGGAATTTGGCAACAAAGATGTTTCGGACTAAGGCCTTTGCAGGTACCGTTCCGTACATGCTTGCTATGTTCCCCGGCTTGCGACAGCTTGATGTAGGAGCTGCTATGTTGCGCGAGTTCGCAGACTATGCTTCAGACATAGGACAACTTTGGCAACCGGTCATGAACATACTTCGCCGAAACCAGGGATCACTCAAAGCTGTCTTGATGGATGAGCTGGTGGACATACAGAGACCGTCAGCTTGGGTCGATCGCGAGGTCCGGATGGAGGCATCAATAACAATTCCAGCGAGAGGGAAGATGCCCCTCAGAGAAGCCACGTGGACCTTGGAAGAGGTCTCTGCAGCGATTCAGCTCGAGATCAACCAAACCGCCCCCGCTACTTTTATGACGGTGACCTGCAGAGGCAAAAAGCATACTGTGAGGCTTCATGGAGTTCCGCTGAAAGTCAGCGACATCCACCAGCACAAGGCGGACAATAAATGGCGAGCAAATAATCTGCGACGAGCGCAGCAGTACGATAAATTCTCACCTCCAGGCTTTCGGAAGCTACTGAGCAACTGTCTTTGCCGATTCTGTAAAGCTCGGAAGAAGGTCCACGAGGCGAGGGCGTCACTGACTAAGGAATTCAGGCAATACGGAGGACGACAGCCCAAGTGGGCGAAGCACATTGACCTTTCCTTTGACGGAGGTGATGAAGCGGACGATGAGGATGACTCTGATGATGGATGTTCCAAAGCGTGGAGAAATGGGCGGCCGGTGTGGGCTCGAAAAGTCAGAAATGAAGAAGACAGAGCGAGAGAGCAGTCAGCCGCCGATGGAAATTCAACTGGGAGTGAGGATGAGGATGAGGATGAAGATGGGGATGATTAGGATGAGGACGATTATGTACCGCCTCCCCCGGAAACTGTTCACTGGTAAAGCGCGTCGCAAGAACCGGTTGGAAAGAACTTGCTGTTTGCTGAGGGGTGACTAAGCCGTAGTACGTGAACGATACCTTCGGTTGGGATATATATCACTATTTATAACAAACTACACGCTAAATAGCAGGGATGATATATAGCACTATGCTCTAGTATCTTTCAGCTAAGCTTTATAAGGCTAGAGTTACTTGACTAGGCCTAGCTCTTTCGAAAATTACCTTGTAATCTTCGGCACCGGGACTAATCCTTAGCCTTGAGTAGGAGGTACTAGAATAGCTGACTACTAGGTCACATTGCCCTGCTCCGGATATTCACTGATGTTTTGGCTTTCAATCGCATTTAGATATTGCAAAATAGCGCTATGTCACAATAGCGCTGTATTGGTTATGCCCACCCTAGTGAATGGCAGTGGCATGCTTGTCAAGCGAAGTGATGTTTCTCATGGGTATTGATGGAAGGATTGGCCCCTACCGTGGCAGTGTTAATCTATGTTTAATTTGTGTTCCGTTGCCATAATATATATACCTTGGCCCGGCTAGAAACAGTATCACTTGCTTCAGCGAGGTAGTACAACAACACCAATTTCGATCGTTTCTTGTTCATCTTCTTCTTGACCTGCTTCGAATCTCACAGAAGCCTGCCATCTCCACAGCTGGTCTTCATTCATTACAGCCATCGAAGCTATCACTACCGCAAGATACCCACCGAGCGGACCATTGACTAGTTCCGATCCACATTCCTTTCTTTTCTTTCTCGCCGGCATGCATTTCTCCAACATATTTTCTCTCGCAATTGCAATTGCCCCTCTGGCTGTCGCCTCCACTCCAGGCTCTCTTGGATTTGCCCTCGGGACGAAGAAGGCAGATGGCTCCTGCAAATACCAGGCCGATTATGAATCCGATTTCAAGCTCATCAATGCTGCTTCTGGTTCCAAAATCGTGAGGGGATACTCGGCTTCCGACTGCAATGCGGCTCAGTACATACTTCCGGCTGCAAAGAGCCAGGGATTTCAGGTTATTCTGGGCATTTGGTAAGCACCAGTCGAAGAAATCGCTCAACGTGTGCTGATTCAATTTAAGGCCGGATGTAGAAACCTCCTTCAGCGCCGACAAGAAAGCCATCTCCACCTATGCCACCAAGTACGCCGATCAAGTCTATGCCATCACTTGCGGCTCCGAGACACTTTATCGCGGCAACTTCACGGGCGAAGAACTTCTCTCTAAGATCCAAGAGGTTAAGACTTTGGTCAAGGGCACCAACATCAAGGTTGGCACGGCGGACTCGTGGAACAAATTCGCTGATGGCACTGCCAATGCGATTATCAAGGCCAACGTTGATATTTTGTAGGTGATCCAAAGGGGAAAGATATGCGTGGGACTAACAATCGAACCAGGCTCGTCAATGCCTTTGGCTTCTGGCAAGGACAGGACATCAGCAATGCCACCCATCAATACTTCGACGATGTTATGCAGGCATATGCTCACATTTCTGCCATGGGTGGTGGGAAGATCGAAGTCTGGAACGGCGAGACTGGCTGGCCTTCTGATGGTATGCTACGACAGCCTTCACATTCTGATGCATTCTAATAAATGACAGGTGGATCTGATTTCAGTGCTGCCAAAGCCGGTACCGAGAACGCGAAAACCTATTTCAGAGAGGCTGTGTGCGGCATGGTGGGCTGGGGCTACAATGCCTTTTTCTTCGAGGCATTCGATGAGCCATGGAAGCCGCATAGTATGGGCGAGGGCGGTGTTGCGGCTGATGAGACGCATTGGGGAGCGATGACTGCTGATGGAAAGAGCAAATACTCGCTCAAGTGCTGAGTGGGTGTGGTACTGAGCGGAAGACGAATTTGATCTATCGTCAGTGCATTGAATGTATAGTCGAAGTCAAGGCACCTAGAAAGCATGTTGCCACGTAAGGACAAAAACGGCGGTAATGATCAATGGTTAATGTTTGTCCACACCAAAGACTGCATGGCGTTTAGGCATTGTTGGTGCATCTGTAGATACCAGTTTGTAGTCTAGTTGGAATTTCAAATATCCACGAATAGTCTTGATGAGCTCAATACATAGTACCTGTATTCGCGTGACTGTTTGTCTTCAAGACTTGACGGCAAGTTACTGACAGTTGAAACCAGCACCAGCCTTGCGCTTTCGGCTACGCCTCCACCACTTCGTCTCTCCTCCAATGACTTTCCTTCGGCACACATCGTCCAGCTCTTCGTGTACCAGGAACGCTCCTGCAGCAGACCTTCGATTCTTCAGAAGCAGCGATGCACTCGACCCCCCGATTCCCCTCATATTTGCCCCGCCGCGGGAACGTGGACTGCGATAGGAGAGCCCAGCAGCGATCAGTTCTTGGGCGCATCAAGCAAGCTGAGTGCTAGATTGAACTGATGCTATAACACCAGAACACCCTCGTCATGCATCGCATCATTGCTCGCTCGTAATGCGTCGATTCATCCCTCCCTTCTTTCGCAAGAAATCAAAGCCTGATAAACCAGTGGCGCCTCCTCTCACCATCCGCAACCTCACGTCGGTGCCAATTGACCTTAGAGTCATTGAACGATATAATGTGCCCGGCAACAACGGACCCGTGATCGCGGTGTCGCGCTTTGCTGGCAATATCACAAGCTTCACGAACAACTTCACCGAGACTGCTGGCTTCAAACTGCCTACTGGACCTGCGCCTAAGGAATTGGAAGAGAATGCACAAAGCTTTAATCATGAAGAGGTGGATATTAGGGTCGATCCCTTCACAACCAACCTTACGGACAAGCAAGCTACTGAGAGGGAACCCAATGAGATTTTGCGACTCACGTTCGAGGCCGATGGGCAGAGATATCGCATTGATACGCCTCTGCCAGTGGGGTATACAAGGACGTTGACGCCGCTGGTGCCAGATCCGAAGTATACCTTCACAGCTGTGTTTGTGCCAGGAGAAACCTTCCTTACCATCTTCTCTTCTGCCAATTTAGATGGCTGGATGAATGAGTTGGCCGACTATGTGCCTATCTCGGCTCTGTCTATCCCTGGTACACACAATTCTCCAACTTGCAACAAAGCGCTCCCATCCGTTCGCTGCCAGGCAGTGTCTCCTCGCAAACAACTCAACAATGGCGTTCGCTTCTTCGACATTCGCGTCCAGCCTCAGAAACCAGAAGATCCAGGCCATGACGGGCTGATCCTCGTCCATGGCGTCTTCCCAATCTCTCTGACGGGGAACAAATACTTCCGCGACCTTTCCAACGATGTAATCCACTTTCTGGAAGAACACCCCTCTGAGACTGTCATCATCTCTATCAAACGCGAAGGGCCGGGCGAACACACCGATCAACAATTGTCCAGGATCCTACACGATCACTACACAAACAATGACCGCTGGTACACGGATCCGCGCATTCCCAGGTTGGGAGAGGCGAGAGGCAAGATTACGCTGATGAGAAGATTCGCGTTGGACGACTCGATCAAAGGCGACCACGAGGGCCGTGGTTACGCGATTGACGCAGAAAGTTGGATTTACAATACTCCCAACAACCACCACGGCGACGTGATCGTCCAAGACTTTTGCGAAGTACTAGAATTGGTGAATATTGAAGTGAAGACGAAATATGTCACCGAACACTTGCAGCGCGCGGGTTGTTTACAGTGTCCTGATGCTGATGCGCCTCCTCCACCGCTCCATCTCAATTTCCTGAGCGCAAGTAATTTCTGGAAAGTGGGTTGTTGGCCTGAGAAGATCGCAGCAATATTGAATCCATCGGTTGTGAATCATCTTGCGGTAAAGCATATGATGGACGGAGAAGGCGATTGCGGGACTGGCGTTGTTATTTGCGATTGGGTTGGCGAGGGAGGTGATTGGGACTTGGTCCGTTGTATTGTTGGGATGAACGGGAAGCTTTTGATGAAGTGTAGGCGATGAAGAAGTCGTTAGAATAGCACAGCCACTCGGTGCATGTTACACTCTTGCTGATGAGGCGTGCGAGGCATGCGAGGCGCTCTCTCGTGACTGACTGCAAGACGGAATAATCAGGCTCACCAACACCGTGACGATGGCACGTTCCTGAGGGATGATTTACGTTCGGGCCGAGATGTAACCAATCATCAGGCATACTGTGTACGGCTTGGTCAGCCCCAGGCGCCCAGGGTAATTATGACCTGCCTTTTTCTCTGGCTCTTCACAGGTTGATATGCGGAGGTATTACCTCCTTTTGGGCATCTGGTGATGGAGCTGCCCGTGCAGGGTGCCTGCATCTTCCGGCGCCATGACGACCTCGTTGTGCGGGGATGAGCCGGATCGACAAAATCTCCTGGAGCCTCCACAATCCTTGCCTCTGCATTCATCTACCACAGTACACTGTATCGTCGGTGTCGGACTTCCCTGCGAGGTTGAGTTGGAGATCATGTAACATCTCTAAAGTACCTCCTAGGACCATCTGGACACTGGCATCTGCTCAACTGAGCACCACAACATCCTATGCGACCACACTGCTTGTTACGGGAGAACACCATCTTCATAGCTCACAAGACAGCTTTCTATGCCAGCAAACAGGCTATCATGACGGAGTTCGCATGTACTAATGCATAGTTCTTGTGGGGATCTCACGCTACCATGAGCTCGACCTGGAGCTCTCACGGCTCGAGCTGTCAAGGATCAAAATTCGCAGCATCTCGATGCAACGGAGGTGCTGCCAGGAACTCCGTAGAAAGAGCTCCAATTTCTGGCTCTTTATATGCTGGCATTGATCCCCGCCGAACAATGTAGATCTTGCCAATTGTCTTGTCCAGCTTTTCAACCTGTTGCTCACTTCCCCCAGGTTTGCGACTTCATCGTCATGAGGAACTTCTTTCTCTCTGGAGCTTCATTGCTCACTTCTGTCTTGGCGCAGAGCTCTGCCAATGTATCGAACACACCAAATGTCGTTGGTACGCCGACTGCTAATACACCTCCCTACATTGCGTCGACGGTGCCAATTGGAACGCCGATTTCGGGAAACTATACTGGATCTTTGCGGCCACAGATCCATTTCAGTCCGCCGCGGAATTTCATGAACGATCCTAACGGCCTGTTTGTGGATTCGGACGGAGTATGGCATCTATACTACCAGTGTGAGTCGATTCGATGCTCATCAGACACGTGATCAAGCTCACAGAGGCAGATGACGCGACTGGACTCACTGCTGGCAACCAGCATTGGGGACATGCTACGAGTAAAGATTTGTATCATTGGGTTAACCAGCCTATTGCTCTATTCCCACCAAACAGCTACACCTACATCTTTTCTGGTTCCGCAGTTGTGGATGTGAATAACACTTCTGGCTTCTTTCCAAACCAGACGAATGGAGTGTGGGTACAGTTCTCATAGCATTGAAGAGCATATTTAACTTGAATCCAGAGTCGCAATCTATACGCTTGCTGACTATGCAGGCGGCCAGCCAGGACCACAACAACAAGCTATCGCATATTCCTATGACAGCGGCTACACATTCATTCCATATGAAGCAAACCCGGTCATCGCCAGTAAATCCTCGCAATTCAGAGATCCAAAGGTGATCTGGTATCAAGACCATTGGGTCATGGTTGTTGCCTACACGCAAGAATTCGCCATTGGATTCTTCACTTCGCCTGATTTGAAGCAATGGACTGCCACCTCAAACTTTACTCATCATGGTTTGCTCGGTCTACAATACGAATGCCCTAATCTCGTTGAGATGCCAGTCCAAGGTACAGATGAGACGGCGTGGGTATTGCAGATCTCCATCAACCCTGGTGCACCATTGGGTGGAAGTATCGCAGAATACTTCCCTGGAACATTCAACGGAACGCATTTCAAAGCTGTCGATAATGCTGCCCGCATTGCCGATTTTGGAAAGGTATGGAACCTTTTCCTGTACTCATGTTTTCACTGAAACAGAATAACGCGAGACTAAACTTTCAAATGTAGGACAACTACGCTGGCCAATTTTTCTACGGTATCTCCTCTGGCGAAGACGCCATCTCCATCGCCTGGGCCTCAAACTGGCAATACACAGATCTCACACCCACGGGACCCCTCGAAGGCTGGCGCTCCTCCATGTCTCTTCCCCGTCGCAACTACCTTGCCAATATTACCCGAATCGGTTGGGACATGATTTCCGAACCTTATGATATGTCACCTATTCTTGGGAAATCGCTTGCTACTAATTCTTCTCTTGGCAACGGCACCGTCGTCGTTGATTTTGCGGATGTTGAGAGTAATGCGCTTTGGTTCTCTGTCAATGTTACGGGAATCAATGCAACGGAGATTAGTGGAAGCGCGACGATGAATTTTACTTTCCGCTCGCCGGTGTCGAATGAGTTTTTGCAGGGTGGGTTTTACTTTGGAGGGGATACACCTTTCTTTGTGGACCGCTCCGGTGTCAAGGGATTCGAAAACGTCTTTTTCACGGACAAAGTGTCTACGAATAACCCCATTTCTGCCGATGGGACGTGGAGTATGGTTGGTGTTATTGATAGATCTATCTTCGAGGTGTTTCTGGATGGGGGCGAACGAAGTGCTACGGTGAGCTTTTATCCGAAGAATCCCTTGACGCAGATGACGCTGGCGGCGGCTAATATTCTGCCTGGGATGGATATTGCTGTTGAGGTTAGAGCAATTAATAGTGCGTGGGCGAAGTATGCGGATGACAAAGGGACGGTGCTTGGGAATGTCACAACTGGTGGGAATTCGACTGTGAGTAGGAAGGGGTTGTTTTAGGGGGGAGCTGGACAGGGTGGAGATTCGAAGAGGTCTCGCGAGGAGGAGATTAGACTAATGAAGATCTTGATTTGAATATCATCAATGTTTACGTGATGCTGAATCCCATGATCATAGAGCGTGGGGTCGCTAATACCTACCCTGTCATTCGATGAGACCTAAATTTAGTCAAACAATTTCAATGCAACGTCGATGCTTGTATGCTCGTAGTGGTTTCTCAAAACCAAATTGCGAGAAATTTATCGTTATCGATGTACTATGTAGACTCAAAAGACCCCTTGGACGGACAGGTCAATACTATCTTTAGGCTCTCGATAATTAAAACTATGACGAACGGAAAGATGACCAACAAGAGCACGAAGCCACAACCCTGGAAGAGCCAGCCTCGCTTCCTAATAAAGCTAGCCTCGTAACCCACCTTCGCTCTACCCAATCAAATCTTCTCACTCTATACAAGCAATCGCTCCTTCCATACTTCAACACATCAACTCTTTCACGTCGCACAAACGATAACGATGACGTTCCAAAGCCGTCTAGCGCCCCTCTAGCGGCTCCACTTGAGCTTACTCACCATGGTCCATGCTCAATCCAAATTTCTGATATAGACCTCTCCCTCCTCCTCTCTACCTTTTCTTTTCTTTAAACTTGTCAGATTTTCCCCCACAACTCCAAACATTTCACAGCTTGCTAATCTTCTTCTCTCACAGACCTTGTTCTGCCATTCCAAGCTCAGTCATTTGGAATCGCTACTGTTCTCTGCTGCATTGCACATATGGCGGTCATGAGGAGGTATGGGAAAGCCTCGGTTTTCTCAAGGGCGGAATTTTTGCTCTTTGACCTTTTGGTCGCTTCTTTTTTTCGTTGATATACTCGTCTGTGGATGGGGTGTTGAAGAAGAAATCTTTTTTGTCGCGTTGGGGTTGGCTTACTCGATGACTGAGTAACTCACTCCATGAACTTCACTTTTGTCAGGCTTACTGCACAAATCGCGATTCCGCTCACTCACGCACTGACACACACACACTCTCTCTCTCTCTTTCTCTCTCTCTCTCTCTCTCTCTCTCTCTCTCTTCCATTGTCTCTCTCACTCACTCAACTCACTCACTCAACTCACTCACTCAACTCACTCAACTCACTCACTCACTCACTCAACGTTCATAGAGAGAATGTGAAAAATTGATTCCTCCTTCTCGCCCTCAAGTCTGGCCCTGGCCATTCCCAGATTACCTCAATAGCAACTCAATAGCCAAGGCCTTGAACCTACTCTTAGCCCATACCGCATCCTCCCAGTTTTTGGTGTGGCAACCCGTCTCGCTCCCTAAAAGCCCAGAAACAGCACCAACAACGAGGCCCTTTAAAGCACTCCATCTAATTTAAATCGCCAACCCCAGCGACCCATGCGATTCCTACCCGCTTTCCGTATCCGTCCGAACACATTCCTCGGAATCAACTCAATGCCTAGCTGAAAGCTGGAGGGGAGAGGCTTGATGATGGCAACAGGGTAAGATGGAGATGTGATAGCTCGATAGCAAGTCACCGTCTAGAAGATGGTGGAGAGGAAGATGCTGCTGATGCGGCGGCTGGAAATGGAAGGCGAGGGAGACGGGAATCATATAGTGAGATTTGTATTCTACGGTATAATTATATTATCTTTTTTCCGTGTTCAAGTTTTGGTTCAATAGTTCGAGTTATGAGGTCGATGAGATGGCGGTACGGACCTTTGTTACTGAAGATGCGAAGGAAGATCGTTTCCGTGGTTCATTGTGGCTTTATGGGTGTACCTATCACTGGAGGGTTTGGGTATCAATTTCCCAACGCGATTACCCGACTTTACAAAGCTCGAGGGTTTCGGATGGGCGATTTGTTTGTCATCGATGTTAAAGGCTACGACAGTATAGAGGGGAAATGGGGGAATGAAGTTGTAGTTTGATGGTTTTTATTCTGTGTTCCATCGCTGAGTGTTGGATTTTCTTTGTGTCTTTGCTAGGAGGAAGACCTTTGGTGATAGGTTCTCACTAGCCTATTGAGATAGAATAGATTTCATCTGATCTGGATATGTATTCTCGTGATCTGTAGAGGGATTTGAAGCTTCATCACTTCGATCTTCTATCTACGCAAACCAGTATAGTTGGCCTAGGATAATTGCACATCCGACGCCCGTCTGCATAATCAATGGCGCGAAATTCACCAGAGCGAATTGCGCCTGACTGATCTTCACTCCTTTGTCCCCTAACAGATCTCTCCAAAGCAGTCCTGCCAGACTGCCCGCAAAGGTATAACTGAAAGCACCCAGGTTACTCCCCAGCGCGACGGAGTAGATCGCGCCTAGCAAAATACGCGGATCGGCTTTTACAGCAGCGCTGTTTTGGAAGGCCGAGTCTCTCAAAATCTCAACGAGAATGATGGTTGCGCCGATGTTGGTGCCAGCGAGTGGGCAGAGGAAGGCGGCGCAGACGAAACCGAAGAAGAACACTGTCGCGGCCGGTGAGGTACACGCGTTTGCGAAGCCACGCGCGAAGACGGTGATCCAGCCTCGTTGTTGGAGGCCGCGGACGAGGATGAATTCGCACATTGCGAAGGGGAGGAGGGCGATTGGGAGGCGTTTGACTGTTCGTGTTGTACCTGGGAAGCGGCGAGCAAGGCTTCGAAGGAGTGATGTAAGTGTCGTGGTAGAGCTTTTCAGAGACCTTTCTTTTGGTGCAAGGTCGGGTGTTGATGGCCCGATATCAATTTCTTTGCCTTTCTTCTCTCTTTGCTTGGATTCGGGATTGGATGGAGATAGACCTGTGCTTCCTCCAGAGACAGTCTCGTCGCCCTCGGTAATATCCTTCTCGGAATGCGGATGGTCAGCGGCTGGGTCCATACTTCCCCTTCGAATGATCTCCTCTTGGCTCTTCTTGAAGCGCAGGTCACAGAAGATGTCGAAGAAAAAAGCCAAAATTCCTGCCGGTGCCGTGACCATCCATACCTCCACTGCTCCACCTGGCACGAATGTTGTTCCAACGAGAACAGCCAAAGTCACTGCCATCAAGGAGCTGAAGAAAATGGCACCCCTTCGGTTTCGCAATTTACTCCATGGATCCTCTGTCAATGGCGTTATTGTCTTGGGGATCTTCTTGCGGAACATGAATAGCAAAATTGGGTAATTCAATACCGCTGGAACTATGGATGGAATAATAGTCCATTTTGTAAACTGAGTGATGTAGTTGAGGGAGAAACTTCCGGTGATTAGAATATTTGTCGGATTGGAGGAGACTAGCACTGCTGATGCTGTATTTGCGGCCATAAATTCGCCGAAGACCCATGCTGTCGGATCCAGACCGGTATGGCTTGTCAGATATGCCAGGAACTATTTCCATTAACGACGCTCGTGAGAAGTAGAATCTTGTACCAACAGGAGTGCCCGATAGTATAAGAGGGTCATTGCCAACAATGCATCCTGCGACCAGGAAGAACGCGTACAAGTACAAGAACAGAAGCCGTCCCGAACTTCCACCTCGCTTCGAAACCCAAAAAGCGATTGCCTCAAGGGCACCAGTTCCATCAAGGGCAATGGATATGTAAGCCTATAGGAGTCAGCTGATTTGTGCGCTTGCACACGGGCAAGCCTCCTTCTTACCAAAGAGATGAATAGAACCAAGACATCGTAAGGCTTCACATTCTCATCCCCTTTGATGCCCAATTTGATAGTGCTCCCATGGATCGTCGTTGTCATAAGTAGTAGAATTACCCCAATGACGGGGGCTGTCTGGAGAGAAATTGGAAAGCTCAAATGCGCATTTGCGTATCTTTCATATTCCTCAGAACCTATCAATCGAATGGCCTTGGCGATGGACAGACCTCCTCTTTGTACAGACTTCGGTATCGGTAAGCGGATTGGCCAGATGACGAAGGCAGAGACGATGATGAAGACGGCGAGGAGGAAGCCGCTATGTCCATTGAGATGGCTCTGTGACGACGCGCCATTACCAGACATGAAGCCAGAGAAGGTCGTGTATTCGCGGGTGGTGCTGGCATTTGCATGGTGGGGATTTGGGAAGAAAATAAGTAGGAAATGCACGCCCGAGTCGGTTACTCGTGCTGAGTCAATCTTTTGCCTAATCTGGACTCGTGATGGTGCGTGCTTAGATTACGATAGTGGCCACCCTAATCTTCCGACTTCACTTCTTGACCTCTTTGTCAGGATAAGTAGATTTGAAGTTAGATCGGAACGTGTATTGTATTTGATAAGACAATCGCTAGAGATCGTTAGGATCTTAGCGAGTGTTCTCTATATAATAATACGTGTGCGTTTAGCGATCACGTGGTAGATTCCTGACACTCTTCACTCCTGTAGTCACGCTTTTCCACTGCTATGAGTGTCACAACTACTCCTTACTTTTCTGTTGCTCGCCTCTTCCCTCAACTGCCTCTTCGCTTCATGTACAATTGTGTCTCAGGTTTGGCTGTCAGCATCATCCATGAAGTCAGCGCTGTCCTTTGGCAATCTCTGGTCTTGCAGCTGTCTCTTAGCTTCTTATAAGGCTGCTGCCCTGGCCTCACAGTACAGCGGTAATATTTCCTTGTATTGGTCAACCATCCGAGGATACTGCATACATCTGCATTTACAGCTGGAGGAAAAATCGATATGCAAAAAGTCCGGGACGTGGACTCCGGTCCTGTCAACACTCCGGTCCTGTCAACAACTGTCTTGATGACATCAATTGCCTGTTGCGATGTCATGTCCATACTGTGTAGGACCAAATCTGTATATTCAATCCAATGCATGCTCATTCTCGTCGACAGCGTCAAACGACGTAAATTTGGAAGCTCTCTCGACCAGCGGCAGGCCTCATGCAGCATTTCTTCAAAATGCCGCGAGGGACACACTTGGAATTGCCTCAAACATACTTCGATTCGCAGATTTCGAAGAAGGTCTTGATAGCGAGGCTGGATACAGGGACCCAGACAACTCCGAAGCTGGACCTGCGTTGAGATAGAAAGTTCCAAGCAGAAAGATTTTTTAGAAAACACCCACAAAGGCACTTCGTTGTGGACCTGTTGACACGATTGCAGCAGGGCGCACATCGCTCTCCAGGATTTTTGACCTTCGGTCTCCTTTCGTTGAGAAAATATCTCCCAGCCCGTCCACGACTTCCATGACTTCCACGACTTCTTTGGGCGGTGGCTCGGTTTCTCCCATGGACACTCAATCACCTCATCCGTGATGAGTAGTAAATTCAAGCTTATTGATAAATTTGGTCATTGACGACATAATCCGTGGCACTAGACAATTGTTATGCGCGGTGGCTGCCATCTTTGAGGGTTTGTGGTTTGTGAATGGGTTGGTTGTTTAAATGGGAAGACAAGACTGGCGTGTTCTTCTTCACATGTACAGCGCACTCGACTACGTCAAAGCGATCTCTGTCAAAGGAAGCCCAGAAATGGGATCGAAGCTGGGTAATGCTCGAGATGTCTCGTTTAAGGGCTTCGATTTTTAGGTATTTCGGTACCAATACCATAACGATGAAAACTGGGAATGGCTTAAGCTTCTCTAAATATGAAGGTAACAGTCTGGAAATATAGAGACACAGTAAGAGAACAACTTTCACGACGAGGGGAACAAAGTCATGGCATTGAGGATAGTTGTCGTATGATTTAAAAGTTGGAAGTAAAATCAGAGACATAGCCTTCACTGTATATGTTCTTATGTACAACTAATAAAGGCGCAATCCATTCAATCATCTTCAATCATGCAGAACAATTTCAACAAATTCAACTCCGCGAACGTAAGCCTGTAAAGCAACAGGATAGTTCGAGTACCTTCCCTGACAATACAGCTTGTGTATTATCATTTCGAACTAGCGCGCACGTCTATATATCTCGGCCGAGTGTCACGTGTACCAAGCCCGCTTCTTGCCCTTCTTCCAGCTCGCAGGTTCCTGCTAAAACATCCATCTTCTTTCATTAGATCGAGACTTTACTGAGACGGCTCCCTTGCCTCACAATGTCCAATTCTTACACAGTACAGCCGGGTTGCCTGCCACGGTGGTGGAGGGTGGAGTCCCAGCAATCTAATCACTCGAGCAGGTTTTCGGCCAAGCCCCGATGACAGCATCATCCTAACATGCTGAAAGGACACCAAATTGTATCTGATACTTGTCATTTGGCTGTGTTTGGCAGACAGGCACAATGACCCCTCCTACGCTAGACATCAAGTTCAAGAACACCACAGATTCAGATCTTTACGCCACCATCACAGGATTGGATTTGGACAACAACAATAAATGGTTCGTTCTCAAAGCAGATGGAAAAACCGCATACCATCCAAACAATCCATCGAAGGTCGGTACTCCGTTGCAGGAAGATTGCGCGATCAAAATCGGAGGGCCAGGTGCTGAAAGGACTGTCACAATCCCTCACATTGCTGGTGGACGTATCTACTTTGCCGTCAACGAGCCAGTAACATTTTTCCTCAATCCTGGCCCAGCGCTGGTAGAACCTTCAGTCACCAACCCATCTGATGCGAACTTCACTAAGAACTGGGGCTTCTGCGAGTTTACTTTCAATAACGATCAGCTGTATGCAAACATTAGGTACTGCTTGAACTCCTAAACAAATTGGCTTGGCTAATATAATTGACTGAATCTTAGCTATGTCGACTTCGTAGGCCTGCCCGTCGCCATCGCATTAGACTGCGGGAATGGCGAGCACAAGAAAGTCCTGGGCATTCCGTCTGATGGTATTCAGCAGATCTGCTCCGGCCTTGAAGCCCAGAAACAGGAAGATGGGCATGGCTGGGACAAACTGATTTTCAAGGGCAAAGATGGGCAACCGTTACGCATCTTGAGTCCAAATCAAGCTTGTGTGATGGATGGAGGCCTGCTCAACAACTACTATGAGCCGTACGTCGATGAAGTATGGAAGCGATTCTCGGCCGAAGAAATCACAATCGATACCATGGCTGCTGGAGTGGTCAAAGGCCGTGTCAACGGGGAAAAACTAGTATTGGACGGCCTGGAGTTTCAAAAACCTACCACGCGCGATATTTTCAACGCTGATGGCGGACCTTTCCGAACTGGGCCTGATGCCAAACGCAACGCCATCATTCCCAGGCTGAATGCCGAATTCAATCGCTCAACTTACATCTGTCACGACGGCGTTTTCCCGGCCACCTCTGACAAGTACTACAAGCATTCCGTAACAAACCATTACGCTCGTCTAGTTCATGCCGCGAACATTGATGGTCGTGGATATGCTCACCCTTATGATGATGCATCTCCGCCTGGAGGAGGCGACCAGTCTGGCTTTGTCAACGATGGAGACCCGAAGCTTTTGACGGTGACAATTGGAGGAAAGGGGGATGCTGCCAGTGCCACAGGGGATGCTGCCAGTGCCCCAAATACAAGCGTGCCTGATGCCACGACCCAGCCACATCATAAACACATGTCCAGGCTGGGCAAGCTCATCAAAAAATTCAGCTAAGCAAAATCTATCATCGTGGTATATTGCAGTATTTCCATTCTACAAGTTTGAGAACTCAGACAGAGATTGCTACCCAAGAGATTCTCGTGCATTTTTACATCCCTTCCACTTTTCACCCTTTCAGACGTTCTGGGCTGAAATGAGTGTGGGAAGCTCTATGTGAACTCAAGCATAGTGAAAGCTTTCTGCAATTGCTCAGGTTCGGTGGGTCTGGCTCCCAAAATAACCTCGTTGCTCAGGCGCAAAGAAGGTGCAAGGACCTGCTCAGCTTTTTTTTTTGCAGGAGCCCAGCGAAATCAGACCGACGACAAGAATACCATTTCGAGGTGGCGAAGCCTCCAGCCCTCTTTAGAAGAAATAGTCTTGGCATCGAGGCCGAGACACGAACTCACCAATGTGGTGTGAAGTTTTTTCCATGTACTGCATCCAAGATCTTGGCATCTTACGATGGGTGCAGCCAAAAGTTCAGCTGCTGAGCATGCACCATTCTCCTCTCCACGCCACTAGATAATTGAACATTTGGACTTGATTAGGTTGTCCGATATGTTCTCGAGAGCCCTTTGGGGTTCTCTAGATATTGCCATCAACATCGTTGCAAACTAGCAATGCCAGATCAAAATGTATACATCGGAGCTTGGCAGGAGTGGAGTGAGTTCCAGGAATACTTTCATCACAATGCCGCTGCTAACAATTTTCAGAGCACGGTCAATATCTGGGAGCTACTCTCACCCTACCAGCATTTTACACCTACTTCATTATCAGCGCCGTAACGATGCTTGTAGACGTGATTGGGGGTCAGATATGGAGAATTTTAAGTTTCTGCCTTCATCACTTCCGGTCTACATCAGAACCAAGTGATGGCTTGCATTTCCAAACCCAAACTGTGCTACGAAACAACTATACCGGCAGTTCGATGCTGCGGCGTCTGATTCGACTGACCTGGGCTTGGAGAAAGAGAACAGCTGGTGCATTTCGACGCACAATGCCACTAATCATCATTGCTGGAATCCATCTCGCCCTCTTTGTTGCCCTCGGTTTACTGGCATCGCAGATCACAGAAACAAGTAGCAAAGTGCGTGTGAAGAGCGATGTCTGCGGATGGGTCGATCAGAGCGTGCTGACTCCAGCACCTGACGCGGCTATTAATCTTGGAGCCGGCGATGCTTTAGCGGTTTCTACACTTTCCATTTTTCGAAAATCTGTCGCATACGGAACCCAGTGCTATGCCAACGACGGATCGCAAGCGCAAGGGCAGGTCTGTCAGTTCCTGATCCAGGAACGACTTTCTTCCAAGATAAACGACGGGGATGCGTGCCCCTTTGCGGCTGAGACGTGTTCGGCTAAAGCATATTCCCTCGATACAGGCCTCGTCGACGCTTCAACGCATCTTGGAATGAATATACCCATGGATACGAGCATCCAATTCCGCAAAGTTACAACATGTGCTCCGCTACTTGTGGAAGAGCAATTTTCCACTCCGTTCCAAGCCGAAAGAAAACCCCCAGTGGTCTACAATGAAGCACAGCTTCCGGGAGACATGTATAAATACTATACATTTGGTAAGTTGAAAATGAATCGAGTGGTCGTGGCCGATTGGGCGTGGGAAATGCAAAACTACACAGTAGTCACTGGATCAAGTCCTTACCAGCTGTTGTTAGTATGCTACCCCCGACACCGGTTGATTGATGCTGATTTGTTGCAGCCCGGTATCAACCTACGTGGATAACAATTCTTCTGGACAAGAGGAAGATGAGTTTGAGCCAGTCGCAGACTTTCGGCGTGATGACGCTGATATCACAATGCTTGGCTTGTTAAGCAGAGTGTCATATACTGGTGAATCCAAAGACCCCTGGTTTCTTGCTCCTCAGAAATCGAACAATATGGGATCCGCTCCTGTATGGAAGTCACAGCGAATTCTTTCCTTTCTAGGCTGTACCGAACAATATCAAATATGCAATGGCGAGTCTCACTGTACTCCGCTATCTGGAATCTGGACCTTCCTTAACTCCTCGGCAATCGCATCGCTAGACCTCAATGAACGCCAGGAGGCAGTGTTCAACTTCTTGTGGAAATTGATGTGGTTCTCCAAGTTCAGGTTTACGTTAGGCATTTTGGGTACTGAGATGCTCTTGGCTACGCGCCAGCTTTTTGGCACCCAGTCATTCATCTCGTCCCCTTTGACTCCGAACCATTGGCAGAAAGAGGTACAGAACCTGCATAATACGTCATTGGCAGCCATGCAACTCATGGCTGTTGAGCACGCCAATCCCACGAATCACCAAATTCGCGAGAACGACTCGAGTCGCAATCACGTTATCAAAGAAACAACGCCTAACAACAAATTTCTTTGCAAAAATCAGATTATCCGCAGTACTGCGTACAGTTCCTTCAAAATCTTTCATATAGTTATAATCATCGGCGCTGGATGCGTCTTCTCCATCGTCGCCAACACACTCCCAAGCTGTATCGCCTGGTATCGAAAGCGCACCCAAAAAGGCCAGGAATCGAACAAGGACTGGCACCAAAACGACACTTTACAAATTCAACGTCGGACATTTGAAGCTGCTGGCGTTGGACCTTGGCTCAACAAAGAAGCAGGCATACCCGTCACAGAGACTTATGGACAAAAGTTTATCATGTCTTACTTCGAGTCGGAAGATACGCAGTCTAAGCATTTCTATCAAGTTTTAGAACACGGGAGTCAGTCGACGGGTTTGAAGGCGTCTGCGTATGCTTCCGCTCAGCCTGTTCAGCAAAATGGCTATGTTCCGGTGGCTGGAACGTCGTATCACGATGGAGAAGCGCGAGGAACCCCATACCAAACTGGGTGGCAACAGTTGCCTCAGCAGCCCGGCTATGCCTACTAGCAGCAGCCATTCTGGAGAGGCTAATCTTGTAATGTTGATGCTTAATTAGAGGGCACGGTGGCGTTCTGTTGAACGTTTGGGGGCGGCATTTCTAGAAGGAGTTATCAATATTTTTCTTACAAAAAGCGATAGAGAAACTCTTCATCGACGTTTCTGCGAAAGGATTCATTGCAGCGGGATGTTCCCGGAACAGAATGGAACTATACCCTCATCCAGGCGTGTTAACTATCCGCCTAACTTTTCCCGGCTAAGGCCGCCGGATGGCAAGTAGTCTACAGACTAAGGCTTACTCGATATCGAGCTTTACCGTCCTCGACGTACTTGACCTGCCGTTAGGCGGCGGGAGGGCGGAAGTAGGGTATATTTAGCGCTCTAGGAGAAAGTCCGAGTTACGGATCTAAAAGCGAGATTATAAGTAGAGTTATAAATCTAAAAGTAAGATTATAAACGGGGTATCTACTTCCCAATTAGGATAATTATATAGAAATTATTTTCTCGCGCCTACACTACCGCCTATACGCCGGAGGCCAGAATTTACGCTGCTATCCGACGCCGGATAGCTACCCTCCCGACTTCCCGGCATGAGCTCTCCCGCTGCCGCGCCGGATAGTTGACACGCCTGATAGAGAGGCAGTTGAAATTTTTCATTAATCTACTCACCGTACCATACGCGGCGAACAGCTATTTCTGTGCTCTACATAATGCAAAGAATTTATAGTCAAAGACGAGACTGAAACTCTGCGGAGATTAAGCTAAGTTCTGCCTTATCCGCGAGGCTCGACGAGGAAAGGTTCGGGCACGTCTGTCATTTTTTGTCTATAGAAACGGTTTTACATGGTACGCAATATGATAAAGGTCTTCTACATCTTCATCTGTTAGGATTTAAAGATATACAAAGAGATGGACGTGGAAACTCAAAGGGAGCTGTTACGATAACAAAGAATGATCGAATTATAAAAGCAATAATGATGGTAAAGAAATACTAAAGTATCTTCACGATAATTATCATCAGTACAAAAACTAGGTCCTGATATTAGTCGATTGGATCGATTTTCGTTTGGTACTTGTTCTAGCCTGGGCTCTACCTTGGGCAAACTGGCTTGATACATGAACAGAAAAACATAGGGAGCGAAGCAGCATAATCAATACAGATATCTGTTTTTTTCTTGGACTTCTCCAAGACAAGTTAGAGCTAGATATCTTCGCGTAGGCGGCAGGTTTATCTGTTAGATCTCGGGTAACTATCGAGCCGAGCTTAGTCTTGCTACTAAGGCTTAAAAGACTATATATACTTGTAAAAGCAGACCTTGGTACAGCCGACAAAGGTTTTTTAGAAATAGCTAGTAGGATGTATATTATAGAAGGATCTTGTTATTCGTATCTTTGACTAAGAACATTACTATATACTTTCAAGTTTAGGGCCCAATATTTCTAACCATATACTATCTTTGTTATATGTTACTCAAGCGTGATGATTATTCCTTTATAGCCGGGAACAGAATTTCGGGCTAAGCCGAAGTTGAGCCGAAGTCAGCCTTGTCGGCGAGGCTCAACACGGGGGATCAATATTCCAACTCATCTAAGGAAAAGCATCGATAAGTCAGACAAATGATCTATATAAACTCCCCGCACGGGACGAGGAAGAAGCAGCACACAAACCAGCGAAGAAAATGAAGACAGAGGGAAAATCGAAAAATAGAGAAGTGTATAAAAAGGAGAATATGTTGACCGCGGCCAGGTTGAGAACGAGCCAATTGACCTGTCACCTGCATGAATGCAACAATGTGGGCATGCGACAACGATCAAAATGGAGTTGAGTTTCTTCTAGAACTGATGAGTTAAACAGATGATGATGATCATCATATAGAACTACAGCCAGATTTCCAAGTATACAAGTGATGGCTTACATTAGGCTCTTCGCCAATCTTTTAGTATTCATATATGTGGATTTATCGAGACATCCGAGACTCATGCCTGGGATATAACTTGTACAGAGAACTTTGGCTGGAAACTGAAGCGATGACTGGGTATCTTTATACTTGTATGAAGAGGAACCCTTCATCGAGCTATCCAAAGCGGCATGATCAGTGTATTGCGCTTAGTAGCGGCGTCCATTGACAGGAAAATAAGTCGAGATGTATATTCTATCGTGCCACCATAGTTTGATTTGCCAGACTTTAGTAAGAATATAGAGGAAACAGTATCTATACGGTCCTTCTGCGTGTTAGGTTCATCGTTCAAAGAAAAAAAAATGTCGAGATCTAACATCAAGCGAACTCAAAGATGTTCAGCTGATCTTCCTGGCTCTGGTTAAAAGCAAAGTGGGAACCAGAGTCGAAGAGAGGTGGCCATGAAAGGGACGGAATTGACAATGTACATCATCAGCAGATCGACGACAACTTGTCACTGTTTCATCAAAAGCATTGGCCAAATGATCATGGTGGAGAGGGCGATTGAATGTACACTCGTGACGAAATACGAAATCAATTTCCTTTCGGGATATGAAAGGCCAGGCCATAATGTATGCGTGTAAGATATATTCTGTTGGACTCGCACTACGCAGATTCGACAGTCTTTTATAATTGTGGCGGGCTAGGCCGTTCACTATTGCTTGCCGTCGTCGGAGGGTCCTGACCCTTGAATGAGAGCATGCCACTCAATCAGTAACGATCCGTACAGCTAAGCAGTGGCTAGCAACGGATCTAGCAAAATAAATGAAGTGTGTACCACAAACATACCTTCTCTAAGGAGGTACAAGATGGATCTTTCTCCCGTACTGTACAAAACCACAGCCGATGGCGACATTCATGTCTGAGATCATGCTCGAGGAGAGTCATGATAACATGCGATGTCAAACAGCTTCGATCTGCTGACATATCCACAAGCGATATAAACTTGGATTTTCGCTTCATAATAAAGCGAATCCTTACCATCTGTTTCCATTCAAGAAAATAAAACTTGGACAACGTGAATAGTAAACAGCTTTCACCAGGAGCGGCTAGTACGTTCTGTGCTCGGAGCCTAAAACCGGCACCTTTTTCAGGCGGCGTATGTAGTTTTATTTGAAGGACTTTGGAGATATATGGGGGATTTTCAATCAATTAGATGTGATGAAGAAGGGAAATAATCGAGGATGAGGCGGGTCACCATGAAAATGGGAAAATTGGAACCTCGGACTCCCGGCTCACAAGAGATTGACTATTTGACTTCTTCCGAGTCGTTCTTGGGGTTCCACCTTGATTGATCAGGTGTGCCTGACTCTTTCAATCGTGGGTCTTGTTTTATGCTGAGTTTTGCTCTCAAAAATATCGTTGTTGTGTGCACTTGAAGATTAAGTCCATCGATTTTTAAACAAACTCACGTGTCGTCCTCGCCACTACAACCGTCCATAACAGACATTAGCCGAGAAAGGGTGCCTTTCACTTCATCTACTATAGACGGAGAGTACAAGAATGACTCCTCTACTCACCTTCCTCTAAATCAGCGAAACCAGTATATCACTAGATATATGGTGGATGCTGCCCTATCACCGTCTAGTGTGTAGCTGAAAATGGTATGAAGCACATCGTGAAAGTAAAGGTAGTGAACACAGAGTTCCAGACCTCACCAAGATGACAACGCCGAGTATACCGAAGAAGAAGAAGAAGAAGATAAGGTGATCACCAGCAATAGATTCTAGAAACGTGAGCAACGGCTTATAAGCACAGAGAACATCCATACTTGAAGCCTCTTTCCAAACAGCCTCTCACTTTACCAACTTCGTGATTTCACCAAACCATGTTGAGAGTCCGTCTGTCATTGGATCTTGTGTCGCCGAATGCTCAGAGGTCAGAAGTTCTTTTATCCCTCGTCCAGACCCTCTCGAGGGAACTCCCGAGACTCTTTCCAGTCTCCCAGTCCCAGGGTAGCTCCATTCTGTAAATAAGCTGTAGGTCGCAATTCGTCAAGTATAAAAACATACCTCTTTGACCTTGGCCCGCCAAGGTGATGTAAGCGAAACGCTTCTTTTCGTGTTTTCGTTCGGCTTCCTGCGTTGGTTGAGCGAGGAACGTCTTACTCGATGTATAGGTGTAGATGTAAATTTGAAAAGAGTTTCCTTGTCATAAATCAAGGGAGCGAGGAGGCGGAGAAGCGACTCAGATAGAAAATAAGCTGTTGTACATGGTGGTAGGATATGACGAGCCCGTCGCGCTGATTACTATATGGACCTACTGTCAAAGTTTACTTATGAGCAACTCCAGAGCTTTGGTGATGACTTGTTAGGTAGTCAGTGTTCGTGACTATTCCGGCTTCTTGAACTTCAGATTTTTCATATTTCTGCATTGATGGACACCCGACTTCAGTCGGAGATTTCGAATCGCAATGTTCTTCGAAGTCATCTCTCTATTCATTATCCATGTATCTGCTCTGTTCCTCGATCATCCACTTTATAACGCCTTTTTCCCTCTCGCCTCCTTTGCCTCTTTGTTCCCAAACGGAAATCCAGAAACTCTCTTATCTTTCCCCGTTCTCCTGCTGACATGGCTCCCTCCCCCGAACATCATACACCAAAGTCCCATAGCTGCCAGCAATCCACTTCCCACTGCTCCAATTACAAAACCACTGATGCCCGTCTGAGTATACTGCGCATAGAGGTAGAATGCCGTAAGGGTATGGTACGTCAATGTGATCAGAAGGGTCGGGGTTGCGTAGGGCTTGCTTTCCTCGTCGGACGGAGTGGATGTGAGGGGCAGAGTGCCAGTAAGGAGGGTTGTGAGGAGGGCGAAGAAGAGAAGGGTTAAGCCTGAGGTGCGCGAAAGATAGGTTTCGAGTGCTGGATCTTGATTAGTATGGATTGAGGAACAGGAAAATAGAGCATGTACAAGAGGGTTCATGCATTTCTTCAGAAAGCATTGTGATGATGAGCTTTGGTGTGAAGAGAAGAGGTGTTGCTTGCATTGCGAGCCAGGCTCCTGTTCCGAGGGCGTAGGAATTGATGATCTGTATCTTCGATTAGTTCTTGTTACTAAGAAGAGAATTATAGATATAACCTACATCCATACTGAACAGTTATGAATCGATTGAGGAAGTTGTACAGTCAAGGTCCGTTATGTCGAATGTAATACCCAAGTCAAAGCTGCTGGTTGGACAAAGAGGCTGTGGCTGTGGCTGTGGCTCTGGCACCTCAGCCATGACGCAACGCGACTGAAGCGCGCCTACTAGGTACAGTGGCACGGTGGCTGTGTGGCTCAACCTACTGTGCCACTGTGGCTCTACTTCCCAGGAGCATCCCACCAATTCATCGCCCCCAATCCAATAATCCCCCCCGAAATCATTTCTTCAAGTCTTTCTTTGTAAACGTAGCCACATCAATCCCAACTCGCATATGATCATACCTATCCAGATGTACCTCAAGGCCCATGTCGCTGGAACGACAGTCTGAGAAGCAATCGAAATGTTACAGTAACTTCTCAACATACTTGTTCAAGATTGCAAACCAATAGCAACATCCGAGTCATCTTCGTCGGGTCAAATTCCTCGACGGATGCCAGCTCGACCCCTGGCTCTTTGCGTCAGGTGTGAAAAAGACTGCCGTTGTAAAGAGCTTGTGTACACTGGCTGAGAAGCCCAAGGACCCCATCGATGGACCCTGGCCTTGATCCCTCTTCCGTAGGAGGGCTGGAGTTGAACAAGATCTATTATCTTGGCTCGATATTCATGGATAGTCAATCCTACCCCCTTTGTTGCCCATTAAGACGTTGTTGCTGCCGATTCGCACGACAGGTGGACATATAAACCGTGCAATGTCCATTTCGACGGAAATTGGGTTTTGGGACGTGGCTCTTCTGAACGCAAGAATGATTTGATGGGTCTGCTATCTGTAGAAACCCAAACGCATTATACCGCTGGCCCTGAACTACAACGAAGAAATAAGAAGAGGTCGAGGAGGCAGCGCAATTGTCAAGAAGCTGGAGACGAGATATGGAACATGCAGCGATGTCCCGACTGGGGGTTATAGCGGGAGCAGTGTTATGTGGTGAGGAAGTTCGATAAGGCGAAGTTATGATAGTCGTCAATTGTCTGCCTTGTCAAAGTGCTTGAAGTCAAATTGAAATCAATACTACCTCTGGCTCCATGAGGCTGTTCTTTTCTACGACATAATGCGCATCTTTTCCCCCTCAAGACGCCTTGAAGCAAATTCATCATGAAACTTGTCGACTTTCACGTAAAAACGGATGTAATTAACAGAATGACTTATTGAGAAAATGGAAATGTTGGTGTAAACAGACGGGACCAACTCCAAATAACTCTGGACCCCTGTCGAGGTGTCCACATGCCAAACTTGAGCTTCCATGTCTCAAACCACCAGTTCACCATCTCGACACATCTACGCTGCTTAACCATCCGACAGTCATCGAATCTGCATATAACAAATTACCTTTGTATCGGGATCTTTAAAAGTA
Organism: Venturia pyrina ICMP 11032; assembly: GCA_000738655.1. Classification (NCBI taxonomy): domain Eukaryota; kingdom Fungi; phylum Ascomycota; class Dothideomycetes; order Venturiales; family Venturiaceae; genus Venturia; species Venturia pyrina. The sequence continues at coordinate 649,942 of JEMP01000008.1, forward strand.
TATGTAATCCCAGCGTTCCGGCGTGTATAGCCTCGAGGCGCAAACAGCCCATCAAGTGCTCTACTTTCACGCTCCATCTCGAAACCTTCTATACACCACCATGGACTCGCCCGGATCGCCTTTATCCGAGCATTCAGACGACGAATTCCAAGAGCAAGAAGAATACACGCGCCGGTCCCATCGTTCCCTCGAAAGCGACCACGAAGATGCCGATTCGACCAGACCAGCAAAACGTTCACGTATAACAGGACCCAGCGGACCCAGTCAATGGGAGAATGCTACCCCAGCACCACCTGAAGAAGATATCTCCTCGGATAGCGAGGGCAGTGTTCCCGGTTCGCCGCATTTGGGCGCAACGGCACCTGCTCCTGGCGCCGAAGACGACGATTATGGAGGGTACGGCCATCGGGAGCAGGTTAGCATTTGCAAGTGGGAAGGTTGCGAAGCAGGAGATTTGAGGAACATGGATTTACTGGTGCTGCATTTGCATGATGAGCATATTCATGCCAGACAAAAGAAGTATAGCTGCGAGTGGGCTGATTGCTCGAGGAAGGGTATATCGCATGCGAGTGGTTATGCTTTGAGGGCACATATGCGAAGTCATACGAGAGAGAAACCATTCTACTGCACGTTACCCGGTACGTATTATTGTTATGGATTCTTTACCTGTTCACTAATAATCGACATAGAATGCGACCGTTCTTTCACACGATCCGACGCCCTCGCAAAACACATGCGTACCGTCCATGAGACAGAAGCTCTGCGACCATCAGACCCTGTGCCCAAGCATCATAGCTCAAACCCACAGAATAAATCACAGCGCGTGAAGCTTACCTTCAAAGGGCTTGGCGAGAAAGCAGCAGCTGGCGCCGCGAATGGACACGAAACCCCTATCAAGCCAGAGGCCCCCATGTCGAATGCTTCCGCGCCTGCATCGCCCATGACAGGACCCACGATCGGCCCAGCTGGAGATTTCGACTACGAGCATAACAATATTATACACCTTCCAGCGCCAATAGGCTCGTCGCAAGAGTACACGATCCACTTTCCAGAAGACGTCAAATTCACTGACGAAGAGCTCTCGCTACCCCCTCCACAACTTATCCGCCTTCTCAAATCACAATTACAATGGGCACAACAAGACGGCGAAGTCTTAAGAAAAGAGGTGGAAGAGCTAGACGCTCGGAGACGGAGGGAGTGGACTGCCAAAGAACTCGTCTTGGAAAATACCACTGAAGCAGATCTCGCCTTTTACGAGAGGCGTTTATTCGCCAAGGGTTTGCCATTGAGCGAACACGACGTGAAGACGATACGGAAGCAAAGAGTTGACGCTGATATCTCGGCGGGACTCGAGATTACCGGAGGTGAAAAGCTGCCGTGGTGGAGGGAAGCGGATGCGTTGTCGAAGGAGTTTAAGCAGGATGTGAGAAGTAACCAAGATATACAGATGCTTATCGCGAGGGATAATCTTAGCGAGCATAGGGGGACGCCGATTGGGGAACCGGTTATGAATGATTGATTTGGGTATCTTTCAGGGTGAGTGGACAGGGTACGATTTGTGAGGACATGGGCAATTACTACCACCTCTCATACAAGAGACGAGTATAGGTTTGTAGAAGCCATGATAGATGTTCCTGACTCCTGTGATTAATTATCATTTCTGTTGTTTCGGTTGATGAATTGAGGGGCAAAGACACAACCTTGGGAAGTAGATTGCCTAGTCCGGAACAACGTTTATACGCGTCAGCGCGCTAGACCTGTTAATTTCCCCTAACGACTGCATTCTATCTCCATCTCCATTTACCTGCCGCTCACCACCAAGCAATAATACAGCTTCCACTATATCCAGAAGCATCACGGATATGAAGTCTCGCTTCCCATGGTTACAGGGCCATTGCCGGTGAAAGTCCTCTTTCGTAATTACCGCCCTCAGGATCCATCATCGTTCCCGGTTGCAACTTGCAACCTGGACCTCTAGAATGTCAAGTACCAGGCACCCTTGCGAGACCTGATGACCTGGATTGGCCTTATATCTTTCCGCAAATGAGGGGAGGCTTGTCCACAGTGGACGACATTTTGCGAACGAGAAGTCGACCGAACTACACTACACGGTAATGGCCTAATAATGTTTCCAACAACCTCATATCGTCGCAGCCCTTTTCATGTTTTCTTCGTCCAAGTCACAATGAGGTCCTTCATGGCCCATGTCACTCGTTTCTTGCTGCTTTTCACTCTTTTCGTACCTTCTTTGGCTAGGGCAGTTGGCGGGCGTCCGGAAAAATGGATACAGCCTTACAAAAGAGCGCCGTTGCAGAACATTGTCACATGGGATAATTCATCACTGCTGGTCAATGGGCAGCGGATAATGTTCTACAGTGGAGAGTTCCACCCTTTCCGACTTCCGGTTCCAGGACTGTGGCTCGATGTTTTTCAGAAGATTCGCAGCATGGGTTACACGGGAGTCAGCTTTTACACTGACTGGGCATTGCTCGAAGGAAAACCGGGAGAATTCAGTGCGAAGGGAGTATTTGCGTTGGAACCGTTCTTCGAGGCAGCGAAACAGGCAGGTATTTACTTACTTGCAAGGCCGGGACCATACATCAATGCCGAGGTCTCTGGAGGTGGCTTCCCTGGTTGGCTTCAAAGAATCAAAGGACACCCTCGAACTGCGGATCCAAGTTATCTCGCATCGACTGAGTTGTACGTCAAGTCCATCGGTGCCATCATTGCGAAAGCACAGATCACCAATGGAGGACCTGTCATTCTTTTTCAGCCGGAAAACGAGTACACGACTGCTGTTCCTGGGTTCAAATTCCCAGATGCGAAGTACTTCCAGTATGTGCAGGATCAGTTTCGAGCCGCGGGGATTGTTGTCCCGTTCATTTCCAACGATGCTTATAATGCTGGTCATAATGCGCCTGGCCAACCTGCTGCTGTTGATATTTACGGACATGATGGTTATCCACTGGGCTTTGATTGTGCAAATCCAGGTGTTTGGCCTGCTAAAAAGCTGCCCACAGATTGGAGAGATGTGCACTTGAAGCAAAGTCCTGGTACACCATACAGCATTCCCGAGGTTTGTACTTCTCGATGATTCTGACGAATTTCCTACTGATTTTCGCAGTTCCAAGGAGGATCTTTTGATCCCTGGGGAGGTCCTGGGTTTGAACAATGCTCGGCTCTTTTGAACCATGAATTTCAAAGGGTATTTTATAAGAACGATTTCAGTTTTGGCGTTACAATATTTAATCTTTACATGGTACTTTTGCCCTTGTCTTTGGAAAAGGAATGGACTGACTTGGACAGACGTATGGTGGGACCAACTGGGGGAATTTGGGTCATCCTGGTGGATATACAAGCTACGATTACGGCGCTGTGATCGCCGAAGATCGTTCCATCCATCGGGAAAAGTACAGCGAAGCAAAGCTAGAAGCAAATTTTCTGGTTGCTTCGCCGAGCTATTTGACTGCAGTTCCTGGACCTGCTAGAAGTGATGGCTACTACGCAAACTCGAAAGATCTAACAGTCACACCGCTTCAAAGTGGGCCAACTAAATACCTGATAGTTCGGTGAGTTCAGCTGATAAGGCCGTGTATAGAAGACACTGATCGATTGCAGTCACACAGATTATGCATCACTCGCAAGCACCTATTACAGGTTGACCATGACTAATACCAGTGCGGGAGACTTGACTGTCCCTCTTGCAGGAGGTGCTTTGACTTTGCACGGAAGGGATTCGAAAATCCATGTGGTCGATTATATGATGGGAAATATCAACCTCCTGTACTCCACCGCCGAAATCCTGACCTGGTAAGCTAATGCCGCTGACAAGTGCCTGCCTAGATTTCTACTGAATCAATGTGCAGGAAGAAGTTCAAAGGTAGAACCACTCTCGTTGTTTACACTGGACCTGATGAACAACATGAAATGGGCATCTCCCTCTCCGCTGGCAAGACACTTCCCACCACTATACTAGGCAATGGTGTTAATGCGGCTGTCGTTAATGGCGTTACCGTTTTGAGCTGGAGAACTACTGCAGCCGATCGAGCACTCAGACTGGGGCCTCTTGATATCTATTTCCTTGGTAAGCCATTTATGATAATGACAACAAGCCGGGCCTTCAATCTGTGACAGTCTCTCAAGATTTGATCAACTCGCGCTCAAGATCACTATCGCTAAAAACGTGGTCCAAGTTTGCTAGTAACTGGGCGATAGTGATCTTGATTTGAGAGGTCCTACTTTTAAGAAGAACTTCGGTCTTCATGGAAGATGGAAGCGACATGGATTGAAGACTCCACTGTGCTCATACGAAATCGTCTAACACAAGCTAGACCGTAATTCCGCTTACCAGCATTGGGTGCTTGATGTCCCGAAGAACACAACCAGCGACACCCCGTATACAAATACCGGCTCTTCTCACATCATCCTCAAAGGGGGGTATCTGATGCGCACGGCCAGAGTCTCTGGCACTACTCTAGCACTCACTGGCGATCTCGCTCCAACCGAACAGCTTTCTCAAACTCTTCGCATAATTTCAGGTGCTCCTCCAAAAATGACTCGCTTGACTTTCAATGGCCAAGAGCTAGGTTTCACACAGAATCCCAATGGTATCATCACAGCAGCCATGACATACAACGAGCCAGGATTCTCACTGCCAAATTTGGCTGATCTTACCTGGCATTATGCGGATTCTCTGCCTGAAATACGACCGAACTACTCGGATGCTACTTGGGCCAAAGCAGATTACCCACAGACAGACAATACTCTTCGCAATTTGACAACCCCGACTAGTCTGTACGGCAGCGAGTATGGTTACCACACTGGAGCTCTGATATATCGCGGACACTTCAAAGCTAATGGCAACGAGTCCACCTTATTTTTCAATACTTCAGGAGGATCCGCATTTGGCATGTCTGTCTGGTTAGGATCGGACTTCCTTGGTAGCTTTGCAGGTTTCGATGCGGCTACTTGGGGTAACAAGACCTTCCGGGTTCCCCGTTTAAGTATTGGTCGCGAGTATGTCTTGACTGTCGTTGTCGATAATATGGGATTGGACGAGAATTACGTTATTCCAGCTGACGAGATGAAAAATCCGCGTGGTATCCTTGATTACAGGCTTAGTGGCCATACCAAGAAGGACGTGACATGGAAGTTGACAGGTAACTTTGGTGGCGAGAATTACCCTGACAAGGTAAGAGGTCCTTTGAATGAAGGGGGGATGTGGGCAGAACGACAGGGCTATCATCTTCCTGCACCCCCGGTCGATGGATGGGTAAAGGTAAAAGGAGGACCAATACAAGGCATTGGGAAAGCTGGTATTGCCTTCTTCACGACGACTTTCGAGCTGAACATGCCTCGAGGATATGATATACCGCTGTCAATCGTTTTCAGTAATGTCACCGCCTCGCCCTACGAGCCTCCGCCTTCTGGTACATCGAGCCCACCTCCAACTCCTCCGCCGCCCGTCTCAATGCCTCCAATCATTCCACCTCCAAACCCAGTGACACCGACGACAACCCCGCCCCCAGTAAAGCCTCCCCCAGATAAACCACCGCCAGTACAACCGCCACCAGTGAGCACACCTCCGAGTACATCTGTACCGCAGACGGCAAATGGAACCGTTCCCTGGAACTCGCCAGTTTCAACTCAATTTGGAGACAGGCCACCCAAGCCACCATCTGGCCCTTGGGATTCGCCATTGTCAACCCAATTTGGAGATGGACCACCCAGGGTCCCACCAGGCACTGAGGGTACATGGCCGTCAATCACGCGTCCTGATCAGCACCCTGGTAAGACTACGACGCCGTCTTTAACAATGAATTCGACCGCCAATGGGACTTCACCAAGCTCAACGACCATTGGAGATTGGGCTGTCACATTCAATAAATTCGCCAGCACCTCCTCCGGAAATTCCTTGTCCTCACAGATCGACTCAGCCGAAGCCCTACCACCCCCAGACGAGGCTCCAAAATGGGCTTCATTCCGTATCCAAATCTTCGTCAACGGCTGGCAATTCGGAAAATACGTCAGTAATATCGGACCGCAGACGAAGTTTCCCGTGCCAGAAGGGATATGGAATTATCACGGGATGAACACATTGAGTATGACGTTTTGGGCGTTAGATAAACAGGGAGCGAGAGTGGAGGACGTGAGGTTGGTTGCTGGGCCTGCGATTCTAACCGGGATGGGCAAAGTGGAGAGTGTGGAGAGTCCGAAGTGGGTGCAAAGGAAGGGCGCTTATTAAGTTCAAGTTTTGTTTAATTTTTTTCTTCTTTCAAACAGAGTAAGTGTTGATAATGATGAAGGTGAAGAAGGTGTATTTCAACGAGATTGATGATGTTATTTGAATCAGGATTTTCGACATACAGAGGATGCTCTGGTGAGATCAGCTCACCTGGGATATCATGAAGGGATGTTGCTTACTTTCGCAATTTGATGGATTTTGATTTATATCTTACTACTATGATCTTTCATGATGGAGGAAAGTTTAATAACCACTTCGTTTGCGTAAAGCTTTCTCTCGTACTCGGAAGACTCCGTCGTGATGTTCATTCTCGAATGTCAAATGGACATTAACGAAAGCCCTTGTCCCAAAGTGTCTGCCCATGATGCTCATTCTTACACTCTGTGTTTTATCACTTAAATGACTTTATCCATCCTCAACTTTGTCTGAAAATGCCCCGACCATCAAGCTCAACATTGCCCATCTCTTTCACTAATTCATTCCGCAGAATCCCCAGAGACTCTCTCAACGAAGCCACTTCGCGGACTCATCTCATCCTCATTCACTCAAGATATCCATAAGATCCAAATACCTCATCACAACCAATACAATCTCAACATCACCATCCCCCTCGTCAACACCCCTCCAGTCAAAACCCCCCCACCGGAACGAAAAGAAAAAAGAAAAACCAATCTTCCTCCAAGAAAGTCGCCGAACAATAAGAAATCTGTACACAGAAACACACATACCAAACAACCAAATACTCACCATAGCAAACCCCAATCTCAACCCCATCTCCCCAACCACTTCCCCCTCTTCCTCAAACCTCCATCCCCCAAAATAAAACCAACAAACAAACATCACGAGTCCCAAAATCCTACGCTCCAACCACTCCCACTCCCACCAAGAAAAATCCCGCGGCTTAACGTCCAAATGCACCTTTCCGTTCTTTCCACAAAGAACCCTCTTTCCTCATATCGTGTGACCCCTATCTCTCCCATCCCACCTACTAAATCTTGCGCGCCTCGCTCACGGACCGTTTTACCGTTAGTGCTACCCTCCACTTCCAGGTCCTGTTGATAATTCGTTGGAATTATAGGTTTTCAACAAAACGTGCACGTTTTCCGTAAGCTCAACATCCGAGTTTGTGCGTCAATCAGTAGGTTAAGACGGTGTGATGTTTGGTGCGGTATACTGAGATGTGTTGGTTTCCGAGGTTGAGATATAAATGATGATTGGAGATGAACACATCTGCCAGGCATGCATGGCTTTTCCGCTTTTCGCTATCGAGATTCCAACAATGAACGCATGTATCCAAGGATCATAATGGGAAAAGAGCAGATCAACGGTACTCTAGAAGAGCCTGAGCAATTTTTGACAATGAAGTGGGTCTTGACCTTCTCTTCCAAACCTATTCAACACTCTAATCCCAATTCATTGGCCATCCTCACCTGTTCTTGGGTTACCAAACAAACCGTCAAAACCTGATTCCTAGCACACACGTTGGAGCTAACTGGAACAAATGCGCGCACGCAAAGAGATCATAGATTCATCTACGTAGTAGCGTTTCGCATCACCTTCATCATTCATCCACATGCTCAAATACTAATACGAAAAGTGACCAAACCAAGTTATGTAAATTGCGCATGCAAACCACCATGAAGAAGAAAACGGATACAGTACAGTCAATGCCAGAAAAAAAAAGATTGATGAAGCGATAACTCCAAATTATGAAAATTCGTACATATACACGTTTTCCTTTTATATGATGAAGGGTTGCAAATGGCTTTGATGCCAATGCGGGTACTGTAAGCAAAGGAACTGGAAATTTTGCTGCGCGCAACATGGATCAAAGCCGCATGGCGTTGATTGAGCGGCGGGTCGGGATTGTGTTGATAGAAAATCGCAAGCAGTGTCGCAAGTAGGCGAATGTGGGCGTAAATCCATTCGCATCGGAAGGCAGCGTGGAAAATCAGAAGCAAGGGTAGCGGGTATCAATCCTCTCCTATAAACTTCACTTTTCATCCTACTGCCGCGTAGGTGGTTGGTGCGTTGCCTGTCACTGCCATTCTATGCCGATCGTCACTAGCAATTCTAGACTGGTATGAGGATGGTAAACATGTATGATTTGAGAAAGGACACTGAAGCCAAAACTCTCATGCAAGTAATATCGCTCATCGCCTGCCTGTGTAACGAAAAGCATCAGACTATCTGTCTAGACCCTTCAAGTGACCGCCTCGTAGCCGTTGTTTGACAAAAGCAATTAAGCTCTGCCGAAACTTTTCTTCCTCTCATTCTTCCCCTCATAGTCGTGGCGCATGCGCCTGAGAATAGTTTTTGGGCAATCCTGTCTGAGTCACGAGCTCAGTGGAGACAAGATTGTCATCTGCTTCTGGAACCGCCAGCCATCACGCCAGGAGCGTTGTATGATGGGCCGCTGAGAGGACTTGCAACCCCAATGTTATCCTAGAAAGCACACAATTGTCAGCCTTACTGTTCAAAGATGGAGAAAGAGGTATGGAAAGGAGGGAAGAGAATTCAAGGTGCCATGTGGATGACGAGGGTCGAATTCTCTTACTCCATCGAGGTCTTGCCTCTTTCTTTTTGTCTTTGACAGAATTCGTGAGCTTAGTTACCTTCCGGCGCTTCTTGTTGATGTGGGCCGATTTGCGCTCTTCCTCGTGTGCGCTATCGCCAACATCATCCGACAAGCCTTCTCCGTATCCCGCAAACGTGTGGTCAGTGTACCGTCGTTTCGCGCCGGCGCGTTCTGGCCGCACTGTGCTTGATGCTTTGAGGAGGGGAGAATTGCGTCCGGTACTGGATTGTGGAATGGCGACCCTAGCTCCATCGAATGATGGCTTCGTCTTGCTTTCAGGTGGACCGATGATTTTATCCCACTTGTTAGCATCCAAGATGCCGCCAGGTCTCATTTGCAATGCCCGCTCCAACTTCGCCTGGAAGTCTTCGGTGGGTGCTTGAATTGGTCTGCCTTGGAGCTTCTCATGCAACCACTCATCCGGTTCAAAATCCAGAAATCCTTTCGTGCCCTCCGGTACCTCGGACAAAGGCTTGCCGCCTGGATTCGTGAACTCAGCAGCATCGTTGGATGGCTTGTTGATTCCGGAAAGGTGGAGGGTTTTGACCTTGCCTTCGTAGGACTTGCGCAGCTTGTTGATCTTCTCGCCGGTCACCGGGTCCGTCCGCCGCACGCTGTTCATCAGGTTGTTCAGGTCGTAGAGTGAGATCAGGTTTTGCGAGGTGAGCGGTGCAAGCGGCTTGACGGGCTCGCTGGGCAGATAGTAGTATTGCCATTCATGATCGGTTCGCTGTGGTTCTGATGGAGCGGCGGCGGTGGAGGGGGCAGGTGGTTGCAGGGAGTCGGTCATTGGAACATCGTCGTCGGTAGGCATTGTTGCGCGGTTGACTTGAGTGGTGTGGAGGGCTCAGCGCCTTTGGAGCATGGAGGAGAGAGCGGTCGGGGAGTCAGTGAGAATATATGGAGGGCGCAGTTGCTTCCGGGGAGGTTGTCGACAAAGGCGGGTTCAAGTTGTTGAAAGAGAAACAGTGAGCCGCCTCTGAGGTGAAACCTGAGGAAGAAGCCGGTACGCACGTGACTCTGTCTAACTAACAATGGCTTGCGACGCTCCTATTGTTACACAATAACGATCAATGACCAGCCACTCCTGCAATTTGCTCAAGCTGACCTCGGCCGGGTCATAGCACGATACTGGGTAGAACTCACAATGGACCCAGAGGATGTATTTGAGGTCAATAAGAATCCCGCTCCTGCACCCAGGCCCATCACTTCCAATGCCAGGGCCTTCCAAAACAATCCACGACCGGCGCCTCCGCCTGCTGGAGCTGCCCCCTCTGGAGCTGCCCCCTCTCGAACCGCACCCTCTGGAGCTGCCCCCTCTCGAGCTCCAGTGCAGCAGCTGAGACCTGAAGTCGTTGCGGCGCGCGGTACGAGTTCAATTCTCTACTCGATCCGGCAGAAAGGCAATCCAGTTCTTGATGGCATCAAACAGCACCAGAAGGAGATCGCTGATATCCCTGCCGACTACCAGCTCGGCAACACAACATGTGCATTGTTCCTGTCACTCAAGTACCATCGTCTACATCCGGAATATATCTACAAGCGGATTCAAGACTTGCATGGGAAATACAACCTGCGTATCATCTTGGTCCTCGTTGACATCACCAATCATGAGGCAAGCTTGAAAGAGCTGAGCAAGACTTCCTTAATCAACAATGTCACTTTGATAGTCTGTTGGTCAGCAGCCGAAGCTGGCCGCTATCTCGATCTCTACAAGACCTACGAGCACGCCTCTCCTACCATGATCAAGGGTGTCCAATCGACAGCTCATTCCGACAAGCTGATTGATTTCATCACTGTCCCACGAAGTGTGAACAAGACCGACGCACTGTGTCTGGTGTCAAACTTTGGCAGCGTCAGGACTGCTGTCAACGCGCGACCGGAAGAGATACTGTTGTTACAAGGCTGGGGGCAAACGAAAGTCAAAGCATGGTATCAGGCTGTGAACGAGCCGCTGAGGAACAGGAAGGCGCAGAAGAGAGGCATAACACGCGAAGACACCGAGATGACCCGACCGAGCATATCTCGCGAGCCGGCCAGACCCGTTATTGAACCGGCAGCGGCTTTGGTCGGTGCCACGATTGCTGCAAGCGACGTGATGAGACCTCCACCTGCCGCCAATACCAGCGTGGCAGATGCGGACAAGAGACCATCAAAGAGACTTGCTGAAGAGAATTTCGAAGATGACGGGGATGAGGACGCAGAAGAAGCTATGCGAGATCTTCTCGATGGATCCTCTTCGGCTACAAAGAAAGTTGCACCAGCTGCTGCTCAAGCCCTGAGAAACCGACCAGCCGAGCCAGAGCTCGGTGAAGGAGTCATGGCTGCATTGGCCCGGCTAAGAGAACAAGGCGGCTGAAAATAAGTTGGCGTGCTGGTTTTGTTACCACCGAAACACCGCCATATAACACGACCATGGTCTACCGCCAACAAGATCGCATGCAGGGGCATACAAGAGCCCGTCATCAGGCATCACACCACAGTCCTCAAGTCGAGCCTGTGAGCATCAAGCAAAGGCCTGATTTTCTCTTCGTCGATCACTTTCTATCTCCTACTGGCATCACTTCCGATCAGGCAGTTTTGGGCCCGCTGCTCCTCTATACCGCAACGTATCCTCTAACTTCTATTCCCAATATGGGTATCACTGCTCTGTTCGTACGCATTTTCCTATGTTTGAGAGGCTATTGCGCTTCATTGCCTACTTTCTCTCTGCTCGAGAGACCCCATAATACATCCCAGATTGGCGTTTAGAGTGGAGGAGAACAGCACAAGAGCTCAGTGAGAAAAAGACCGCGTGGTGTGTTGGGCCCTCCAATCAAGCTCAGAGTGGTCTCAATCAACAGCACAGTTTGCGAGATGCCGCGAATGAACCAGAATCCTTCTACTAATGAAGACGACATCTTTGTTGGCAAATCTACTTTCACGGTCGTATTTGATGAGATTATCGGTCAGAAACAAAGCCAACCTAGTTTATTTGCTGGGTGGCCAAATTTGGGACGAGTGCATCTGCTCTTTGAGTAACACAGTTTCCCAAGGTCTGTCCGTCAGCTCTGGAGCATTGTTTCAGGTAGAATCTCTGGTGATTTGATTTTTTCTGAAGTTTGTACATAGGCAGCTTTGGAATTCTCGATTGGACATGTGAAGTGTGCAGTGGGGAACTTTGTTTTCCGTCTACACCAACTTTATTTGCTCATTTCGCCGCTCATCATGATCTTCAATATTATCTCCCTCAGCTTGTTCTGTGGATCGCATATCGGTACAACACGCTGTATGTGAACAAGTTCCGCTCCGACACAGGAGGTCTTCTGTCAATCAGCTCTTTACAGGTATCTACGTCATGGTGGCTTTGACTGCCTTGTTCCTGACTGGAGAGAACGGAGAGAATGGAGAGAAAATGGATCTTGCGTCTTACTCAAGCAATCATTTTTGTTCTCCTCTCGGATTTCACAGAAAAGACCCGCCGCTTATGTCAATTTTCAGAATAACTGGTTGTCAAAGCGTTATATGGTGTTGACAACGCGGGTTGGTTATGTACCATGAGTTAGCGATTCTTTGTCATGGAGACAGATTCGCCATTTCATGGATAGGGGAGGGGAACGGTTTTAAGAAAGTAGAAAATCTAAAGCAATGGTTTCATTATGTCCAGCTTGGAATTGGTGAGTTTGAATTGAGATTATTGACTCCGCATACCTCAAGTCCCTGCTCCCTCTCAAGTCAAATTGTCTCACAGCGAGGCACGATAATATTAAAATTATATTCCCTTGCGCACTTCCTCTCCTATGTGAATGTCGATACTGGCATTCACATAAATTGGCGTGTATTCATTCCTTCCTTCTTTCGTCAGAGTTGAATAATAAGATTACATTCCTCATCACATACCTCATATCCGACAAAATTATTCACCTCCCCCTAAATCTAACATATCAACATGACTCCTCACCATCCTCACCATCTTCAAACAATGAAATTCCTCTCCTTCCTTGGGAACACATCTCTGCCCCTCCGTCCCAGCGAAATGTTCATGCACGCAATTCTCATGCCACCTCAACTGTCTCTCCTCAAGCTGCTTCACTAATCCTAACACAGTAACTTCATTCCGAGATGATTGATGAGTTCCCAACAAGGGAGAAGCAGGAACGAAAATATCTCCCTCCACCACTTTCCTGGTTAACATTTTCCATTCTGAGCCAGATAAGGCGATGTTGAATCCCATGGGACAATCCGCCGTTCCAGTGTGTAAATGCGCCTTTTGAGGATCGGAATCACCGATTCGGAACTGTTTCTTTTCCCCCGTGGAGAGGGCACGAGATGCTTCCGAATCGATAGAGGTGAGGAGAGCACGGTAAGCGTCGGTTATTGATGTTAGGAGGGTCGCGAGAAACATTATGTTTTGCATTGCTGTTGCGGATTCTTGCGGGCATGTGGGGCAGTTGAGGAGGGAGTAGGATGTTCGTAATGCGTTACGTATGGGAGCCAGGGATTCAGGAAAGGAACAGGGGGTTATGGAGCGGAGATTGGAGAGGGTTTCGGTCATTGAGGTTAGGCAGGCGCATTGAGTCGGCGGAGTGGAGTTGTTTCGTGAGGAGGAGGGAGTGGGAAATGATGGGAGGGAAGCAACTTGGAATGATGTGTGGTTGCCAGAGTTGTTGGCATCGCGAGCATGCATGTTGCTATTGCCCTCGAGGGAGACAGCTTCCCTTGTCTCTTGACAGACCGAGTTGCAAGGTCCGTTCTCGTGATGGTGGGCGGAGTGAGTCAAAGGCTGATCCAACATTGGGTCGAAAGTGTTCAGCCCTGGATCCAAAAGCGTGCCAAATGATAGATCCGAGGAATCGAGGAAGGGCAAATTTGAGGCTTGATTCCCACCCTCAAAATCATGTAACAGATCGGTTCCAGGAAGATCGAATCCAGCAGTAAAGGGAAACTGTTCGAAAGGATCGAGACCCAGATTCTCTGGACCATCGTCTTCCCTTCGACGCTTTCTCGGCCTGCCCATTTTCTTCTGTGGGGAGTATATACATAGTATATTCTCGTCTCGACATCTTTGACACACAGGATCCTCTCCCGAGCATTTCATCTTCCTGACGCCTTTGCATTTATGTGTTAGTAATCATAGTTCCAAGCTCTTGCGGTCACAACTTACGGCACTCATCGCAAGCAGCATGTCTCTTTTCTCTTCCGGCCTGCGACATGATGGTGATAAATCAGTACAAGGAGCTCAATCGGCGGGATGTGTCATGGACGAGAATGAGGACGAGGAAAATGGCCATCAGCCATGAAGGTATTCATCGTTACGAGTCATGAGCTAGTTCTACCGCAGTGAGGCCCAATGTGGCTCAGAGCAAGGAAAACTTGTTGACAGAAAGGGTTTGATTTCGATATTTGAGGTGCTTATAATAAGTGCAAAAGGACACTGACATGGAGATGGAAGGGGAAATTGAGTTTCAGGTTGAAAAGTCGAAGTCGAGATAAGTAACTGTTGATCCCGTGACCAAGCCATATCCTTCAGCGACTCTTACAGCTCAAATCACCAGCCACCCACGGATCCCTCACACATTCACGCTCTATAGCTTCCGAACAATCTCCCATACAGTCAATTGATAAAATCCACGCGAAGAAATGCTCAGGTGCAACGCCTTCACACGCGCTGCGGCTGGAGCTGTACAAGCATCGTCAAGTAAACATGTCGTACACCTCATGCGTACCCTCCACCACCTCTCTCTTAGCTCGAAGCTCGCCCCAGTCAGCGCACTCTCCAATACGATAGCCAGATCTTTCGCGACAAAGGTTGTCAAGAAAAAAACGACAATAAAGGCAAAAGCAAAGACACCTGGGAAGAAGAAGAAGACCACAGCAAAGCCAGCTGCGAAAGCCAAGAGCCCCGCTGCGAAGAAGAAGACACCGGTTCGCAAAAAGGTTGTAAAGAAGAAGGTTGTCGCAAAGCCGAAGAAGAGGGTCCCAACAGAGCTTCAGAAGGCTAAAGCTGCGAAAGCAAAAGCATTGGATGAAATTACAAACCTGAAGAAGACTGCGTTGCTTGGAACCGCTCCTAAACTTGTGCCGGACACTGCATGGACCGTTTTCGTGAGCGAGAAATCGAAGGGCACACACACTATAGCCACAGGAACCATGAAGGCCACTTCAGGGGAATACAAGGCATTGACTGCTTCAGAGCTCGAGGTACCTCACTTTGCGTTCAAATTTATACTTGTCGGAAACTAATCTCTTGAACCTAGCACTATAACCATGTCGCCAACCAGAACAAGGCCACCAATGAGAAGGCATACGCAGGTTGGGTCAACAGCCACACTCCCGAGCAAATTCGCGTTGCGAACATCGCCCGTTCGAGTCTCAAACGCAAAGTAACAGCAGGCGCTCCTGGTACCGGAAGGGGTTTGAAGGTTCTCAACAAAATCAAAGATGAGCGACAACCCAAGCGCCCATCAACCGCCTACATTATCTTCGCCACGGAGAGGCGCGCAAGCGGTGACTTTAAAAACATCTCGCTTACTGAGGCTGCCAAACTCATCACCCAGGAATGGAATGCGTTGGGTCCAGCAGAAAAGAAGGTGAGTGACCACAGTCAACCCATCAGAATTGACTCATGCTAACTATCCCAGAAATACACGGACCTTCAGGCAGCAAACAAAGCACGATACGCACGCGAGTTTCAAAGTGTCTACGGTCACCCAGCCCCAGCAGCTAGTGCACCCAAAGTAGCAGCGTGATACGGTAATGGATTTTCGGGCGTTGCTTGATGATTCTTCTCGTTCTCGATATATATACCCTTTGGGATGGCGGAATGGAAAAGGGATGGGGATGGACGTATGGGGTCAGGGAGTTTGAAGAACTAACCAGCTTTTGTATGTAATATGCGAATGATATTAGCTTGAATATATGTATGAAAAAAATTACTTGAATGCATCGCCGTGGTAAGATTCTAGCAAATAAGAAAAATCCGTGAACGAAATTCGACCTACTCAGTGATATGTTGTATCCTACCCTCATACACACAATTGGATCATTACATCCTAGGAATTGTTCAGTTGGTCTTCTTAACTAACAAAAAGTATCTGCACAGAATTGTTTAGACACTCCTGCTTCCCCGACGCCATTGCACAAACAGAAAAAAAAAGACCAAGAAATCGTCGATATGAACATCGATATGGATATCGAAATGGGGATTAATCACTCTCGTCCACCTCCTGATAAGACTTAGTGGCGGCACCCCGTCCAGAACGTCTTCCGCCAACTGGTCTCTCCTTCACTACTTTGGCCTTTTTGGCTTTTGGTTCTTTTTTGACGCCATTTGAAGTATTGGCTGTCTTCTTCATTGGTTTCGTTTTCTCTGCTTCGGACTCTGCCTTTTCGGTCTCAGCTTTTTCTTCGTCTTCGGCACTTGATTCTTCCTTCACAGGTGCTTTTCGTTTTCGACCTTTTGGTTTGGGCTCAGCTGCTTCAATGTCGTCTTCCTGTTCTTCTTTTTTGGGCGCGGCTTTCCCTTTCTTTCCTTTGCTCTTAGTTTTAGGTTTCTCCTCCTCTGCAGTTTCGTCTTCTTCTGCCTCTTCCTCCTTAGGCGCAGCTTTTGCCTTTTTGCCCTTGGCCTTAGTTTTAGGCTTCTCTTCAGTTTCGTCCTCGGGACCTGATTCTTCTTTCTTAGGAGCAATTTTGCCTTTCTTCTTACCCTTGGCCTTTGCTTTTGGCTTCTCGTCCTCGTCGCCCTCTTCCTGGTCTATCTCATTCTCGTCAACATCGCCAGCCACGGGTCCAGTTTTCTTCTGCACAGCTGGAACGACAGCACTCGTCCTCCCTCCAACCTTCAAATGAATGATTTTGTTGCCGTTGGGTAGGACATTGGCATCCTTCTTTCCTTTATTCCACCGATGTTTCATAAGCCAATTCTCCGGGAATTGGGATGAGTCGGCGAGCGTCTCGCAGGCGATTGTACAAACATTTACGAGAGAGTCGTGGAGGTCTTGAGTTTGCGTGTCGGAGAAGGAGTTGGAGTATTGCTCTGGGTGGATTTTGGCTTGATAGAGGACTTCGTCTCTGTTGAGTGTTAGCTGTGTATCCAAAAGTTGACGGCAGAGTACCTAAAGACTCGCGATATTGCGAGCTGCCAGATCTTTGCCCTCTTTAACCATCAACCAGTGTTCAATGCATTGAGTGATGGATTCGTAAAATGCTGGCTCCAAAGTCGTAGAGATGAGATGTCTAACTTACGCGACCCAATTGCCTACACCACTGATGTTCGCCTGATCTAAGAGCAGAGCCTTGACGGGAACCTTCTTGCTCTTAAGCTTCTTATCCAGCCACTCCTTCGTAAGAATATCCTTATCGATGACTGGATCAGGACCATTCTCTTTGAGAGGTGTCGTATTGCGCATCTCGTCTCCAGCGCAATCAACCAGTCGTATCCTAGCCAGCCTCCTTGGATCCACGAAGGCAACTTCGCACTTTCCTCTGCTTTCATCCGCCATCTTCAGCACAAACTTCATGTACTTGGGTGGCCACTCGTCGTCATCTTTCTTGTCCTTGCCATTGCCAGGTGTATAGGGTGCAGCGTGATCGTTCGAGAACTTAATCCAGCCAGTCATTCCAAAGTGCATAAGGGGATGTGGCGCAGAGTCCATAACGAGCCAAAAGTATTTCCCTTGTTGTCGCGCATCGAGGACCTGAGATGGTGTCAGAGAGGGACATTCTAAGTCTCACAAAAGATTCTCACCCTCTTCCCTTTGAGGCTCTTCTCGAATTGTGTATGCGAACAGCCGACTTTGCCGTAGACGATGTCATCTTGCGAGGTGAGGATGGACGCGATTGTGCGGTTCACGACGTGCTTTTTGAGGTAGTGTACTATGCGCGCGATCTCACCGATCTGAGGGCATTGTTAGCCATGCATTGAGAGGTACATAGTGGTTGTGAGAGATCCCAAGGATGAGCTTACTTCAGGCATATCGACAGGATCCTCGGGTGGAGTGGACAATGGGTGGAGAGCTTGCAAGTGGTGGTGGACACCTGCATATGCTTTGCGACGCGTGAAGCTTCACACGAGCAAACACGAGATCACGACATGGGTACAATATCCTACATAGTACACTTGTCAGGTCCACAATCTCTTCGGAGCTACATACCTTTACACCAACCAATGACAACCCTCGCATTACTCCGAATTACTGCTCGAGGAAGGTATTCGCTGCGACATGTTGAACACCCGTACTGCCGGCATCCGATCGCGGAAACTCGAGGTCCATTGCCGCCGATAAGAGCTGAAGCTACTGGTACAATATGCCCGACCGCGATTGCTGGTCCAATCTGTGGTCAAGTATCGAGTTGCTACATCTTTGACTACTTTACACAGTCATGAATCTCTATCATTTTTCCTCGCTTCTGGTTCTACCGCTACTAGTTACTGCCGAATCTCATACTCACCACCATGATCACACTCATCAAGATCCAGAACAATTCTCGGCGAAAAGATTAGAAGAGCTTGCTGGGAAATGGGGAACAGATGTATGAGTTCATGCTCAGAATCACCGATAATCCGACTGACAGGATGAAGTGGGGATTTAGTGGTATTGGAGCTTTTGCTCATCTACCGCATGTTAGGTGTTTGACGGACCCTGCCTCGACCTATGATATTGGAATTCTCGGGGCCCCTTTTGATACTGCTGTCAGCTATCGGCCCGGTAAGTCGAAAATCTGCTACCAGAATCTGCCAAACAGTCTTCATTGCCGCCGAATTTTCAAGCATTCAGTCCAAGTCAGTGATGATATACCCGGCCTAATAAGCATCAACAGGAGCAAGATTCGGCCCTCGTGCCATCCGAGCAGCATCAGGCCGCCAAACCTCCTTTAGAGGCTTCAATGCCCGAGCCGGAATCAATCCATACACATCATGGGCCAAGATACTGGATTGTGGCGACATCCCAATAACACCCTTCGACAACCCTCTAGCACTTCGTCAGATGTCCGAAGCCTTCCTTGAGCTTGGAAACCGTCCTCCAACACTATCAGCAGCAAGATCTGGGTTCGAGTTTCGAAACAAGCCACGTCTACTAACACTAGGAGGCGATCACTCGATCGCCCTACCAGCCCTAAGAGCACTCAACAAAATCTACGCAAAGCCAGTGAGCGTAGTCCATTTTGACGCTCATCTCGATACATGGCACCCAGCCAAATATCCATCCCACTGGCTGGACAAAGACTCAGATACCGATCCACAATCCTTCTTCAACCATGGAAGTATGTTCTGGATGGCTGCAAAAGAAGGCTTAATCACAAACTCCTCTTCCATTCACGCAGGACTCCGAACCCGCCTCTCAGGAGACGACGATGGCGATTACGTCGATGACACGCAACAGGGCTGGGAACGTATCTCCACAGACGACATCGACGACATCGGTCCCAAAGGAGTCATCGAGAGAATCATGGCTCGTGTCGGCACCGAAAATCCCGTCTACCTAAGTATCGACATCGATGTTATCGATCCTGGTTTGGCACCAGGAACCGGGACTCCAGAGCCAGGAGGATGGACTACTCGCGAGCTGATTCGCATCCTGAGAGGTATCGAGGGTATGAATGTCGTTGGTGCCGACATCGTAGAGGTCAGTCCAGCTTATGATGATGCTGGCGAGGTGACTGCGCAAGCCGCCGCACAAGTCGCATTCGAAGTCTTGACAAACATGGTTAAGCGAGGATTGGTTGAAGATACTGGTAAGGAAACCACCAGCGGTGGTAAAGACGAATTATGAGGGATACCTCGGAAATAGTGACTTGAGTTTCTCAAACACGACCAGTGCAAGAAGCTCTATTGCGATGTTGATAGAGTGTAAAAACTTAGAGACGCAAAAAATCCAGCACCATGACCTCGATTTCGTGAGGAAAACCTCCTCCACTCAAATCACCGTATAGTGATCAAACACTTACCACGATGTGGACCTTCATCTTCGGCCTCTTTTCGAAAATTGAGGAGTTCACACTCTCTTGTCGAAAAGAGACGCAAATACATATGCTTCTCAAATCGCGAATTCCCTCCCGTCACACACCATAGCAAGTATCTTCACCTACCAAAACAAGAACGCTAGTATGTATTTCGACTTGACTGAATTCAGAACCACAACTCCCCCGAAACAAAAAGCCATGAAAAGCCAAAGCCACTTCAACAAAAAATGGTGGTGGAAATTGGGGTATTGCCATGGATGGCCGAAACGTTCTTAATGTTGGTCTCGGTGGGAACCCGTATCTGAAATACATCTTTACCTGTTGAATGGGAGGTCCAAGGCCTCAGGTTGAAAGCAGCGTTCTGGTGTGGTGGATAGAGGCTTGGCTTCTTTATTCAATGGAGGCATCGGCCTCGTATTGCTCAAAAGTCTCGATTCTGATGTCAACTTGAGTGCTTTGAAATGAATGGCATCTTCACTCAGGAGGATGAAGGGTGACGGTCTGGCCGTGTGGTCGCATTGTCCGTTCGATCCCCCCTGCTCCTGTTGTCATGCATAAAAGATAATGGAATCAGATGACAAAAGACACTGCTCGTAAGTCAGCACAAGGTCAGCAAATGCCGCAAGGATGAAGCCAGGGCCGTGGTGATGGTTGTGCGTAATAACGATAAAAGTACAGAGCATGTCGAGCGTGCACCAACCTTGCTGGCAAAGTGGTGTTGTCATGGAATAAGATTATCAACGGGCTCCACTAATCAAAGAGCAGATCAGATGCTGCAATAGCTAAAGATGGAGACAAGGCAGAAGGACTACAGTACCAAGGCGAGACACATCACGTGCGAGGCTGTCGAGCGAGGTCTGACATCGCGAAAGGACAAGCAAGTCGATAATGACTGAAATTGTCGATGCTGATCAAGATCTTCTGACCCGAGAGTCGGTGCATCCAAAGTGGACAGCTGCTCAAATGCGCATGCGTACGCCCTGCTTTTGATGGGGTCCCACTGGTTATTGCACACTTGCTAGTGCCAAACACACTGCGAATGCTCACAGGCCCACGGAGGATCCTCCGCGCGTTTCCTGATTGTTGTATATGAGACTAGCGCTGTTGATGAAGAGCAAGGCGCCTGACAGCGAACAGGTGTCTCGTATTCGTAAGGCGTAGCATGTCAGGATGGGCCTGCGTGGAAAGACGATCTCTCTGTGAGTGAAAACTCGATGTCGGACCAGAGGAGTGATGGAGATCCGTCATCCAAAAAATCGAGCCCAAGGTGAGGGGACAAGTGATTGGTGTGCTTCGAGAACCTTCTTGTGTTCCCTGTGCCGCGCGCTGTCAGGCAACAATACGACATCATCGAGTTGGGCGCGAGTGGAATGTGGGGAACCTTGTCGCCTAAGGGTACTGTGCAAGGCTCGCAGGGATCAGAAAACATGCATGAAAGACGACTGTGAGACTCGCCACCTGACCTGAATGACAGTGCTTGGCATTATGCAATTCGAGTCCTTCAATCTTTGAGCTTGAGAATTCTAGAGTGGTTAGATTCTGAACGTTTTCGCATGCATTCTGCAAGGCACTGCACGACAACACTTTCCATCACCTGATGTCTTAGCAGTGCTATACCGTACAATTTTATCATGTTTATGATTGGTGCTGTAGAACATCTACGAGTTTCGGTCTGCAGCTGTATTTCAGCCCAACTTTACCAATCGGAAAAGGTGCCTGCCAAAAGCCTGTATCACAAAGATGTCTGAAAGCTCAGCCTGCAGGGCAAGGTTTTTTCAGAGGCGGTGTGCCGCTTAATCACATCTGGCGCTCCGAGGCCTCTGCCGATGCCTCACTGTCCCCACTGCAACGCAGCGTGGGGTAAAATGACACCTCGTTCGAGTTTTCCAGAGAAGTGAAAGGATCGACAATCCAAATTACGATTAAAGATAATGTCTTCTGCGCGGTTGACTGCCATTGGCCAAAGGAGTCGACTCGATCCTGATGCACAAACTTGGTCGGGCGTGGGGTTTTATAATTTTGCTAGTCGTGCTGCTCACGCGTAGATTTTGTACGCACGAACTAGCGGAAGACAATTCGGGCGTGTGATGTTCTGGTGACGCCGGAGTGGAAGCATAATTATGCAGGAGTGAGTTCTGATTGTTGCGGCGGCGGCGGTGCCAGACCTTCTGGAGCTTGACGGAATAGCACGATTTCCGACTGTTTGAAGTATCTTCGTGCGTCTTTCCGCGCGTGGGATGTTAGCATATCCAAAATCCCGAAAAGACAGGGGTTGGAGGCCGACGATTTGCCGATACTCCATATTGAGAAGCGTTGGGAGACGCACCTTCATCTATCAAGACCAGACTTAGATAATATCTCGTGGAAAAACGTTTGTTGACTTCGCGAAATGTGGGAGTGAGGTCGAAGCCTCCAAGGAACAACCTGATCGGAATAGTCTCGCCTAGAAACGTAAGTCAATATCGGGTTATCTTCGTAGCGAGGCGCAGCATACCCCTCGAAGGCGAGCCATCCATAATCTACGATGTCCATTAGTGGAGAGCAAAGCAAGGAATTGCGTCAACTTACCTCAAATCGAACCAATGTCTCGCTCTCATTGTATTGATTTGGCGGCGCTCCAGTCGTTTCCCGTCGAATTATAGATAGCTCCATGTGCTTGATCTTCAGCCTGACCAGTAAGAAGTATATCCGGCCCACAATTACATCCTTGAGATGATATTTTGATTTGGAGTATTCAAACTCGATGTGGAGACAGTCCTCGATTCCGACGTCCATCTTAATGGACGCATTCGTCTCTGGAGGTATCCGATAGCTGTACACCCAGATGTCCTTCTCCCTGACCACATCTGCCATCCTCCGCGACACGGTGACGCGGATGAAGTAGCGTAATCGGACGTTGATTCCATTGTATGCTTCGTACTGCTTCTCGACGTTCTTGAAGTTGAATTCGAAGGTCTGGGGGTGCTGAAGCTCGCCCGGCGCGGCCAGTTCCTGGCCAAGGGAGAGGAATTCGTAGTGGTTACCTCGATCGAAGAACATCTCTTCGAAAAGAACGGTCAGTGTTTCGCTGTCTGGACTTGTTGCCTGTTGACGCACCAATTGTTCCAATGAACTGGACCTTGATTCCCGTATGCTCTAACCTCTTTCCATCCTTTGGTCGCACTGTGACAGCACCCTTGACAGACTCGCCGTCCATGTACAATGGCACTTTCTCCCTGCGGTTCTTGTCCTGCTTGACATCTACCATGGCGCGTTCGTCGCCATCGTCGAGCACGATGTCGATGTCTACTGGCGTGGAAAAGAAGTAGGACATTTCGGGGATGATATTCTTCAGCTTCGGGCGGTAGTTGGGGATGGTGTTAAAGCTCCAAGGCGTTGTAGTTGGACATACTCCAGACCGATGAACTCCATCACTGGAACGAGCATTGAGCTCGAGCCAATATCGTCACATGACCCTTGTGTCACTCAAGCATTCAAGTTACTATAGGTACTTTCAACGACAATGTTACACAGAAAACCTAGAGTATCCTGATGAACTCCTTCTGCTCTCCCATTGCTAGTACATCTCTGATTCCACAAGCTCAGTATCGCGGAATTCCATCCAGTTGCTCCCATGGCTGGCATTCCGCGGTCATCAGCGCAAGCGAGCCAGTGGAAAAAGATTCAAGCCGCGTCAAAGTCCCCGAGCCAGGCTAGAATTGACGTGCGTCGGCAGTGTGGGATTTCGATCCATCGGCAGAATTATCGAGCCTGGTGCCGCTATCTGAATCTTGCAGCGTGTCTTGCTGACGGTACATGACAAGGAGTACGACTAGAGTAGCAATGATACCGGTACAGTCTATTTACGTCTGCCGGTGAGGAAGATCGTTACGCCTTACCTGCTTGGTCGCTGAATGCCATGGCTCTGGAGAGGGCGTGCCCCACGATGCTTCTGCCGTGTTTTCGAGGTCAGCTGCGCCGAAGGGTCAACGCTTCTGCGAGCAGCACTCGACGAGCGAACCAACCTGATGCTGCCGTCTGGCGTTGCGTTACTTGCCAGCGCTACGTTTGCAGAGGAGGATCGCAGGGAAGCTCGCGATGTCTAGGCGAAAGAAAGCCACTCTTCAACTCCTCTTCATCACCGCCGCTGCAGCATACTAGGAGTACTTCGGAGGTAGCACAGCTAGTTCTAGTACCTATTTTGTCAATCCGCCTCTCGCGGAGTTCGCAGCAAGCGGATGCAGCCTTCCAAGGACCTTGGACCCAGACCGCACCTAAATCCACCCCCACGCTGGCATCCACCGGCACAAATCATCTCCAGCGCCTTCCCAGCGAGTTCTCGATGCATACCCCAGCAATTATACACCTTTTTGCAACAGTAGCCTGGTTTGCACGCCCCCGATTGCTGGCGCCCCCCTGCTGTGACATCAGCGGTGCCTGGATGTCCCATCTGGTATGCTACTCGTAACTGCTGCTGCTTCTTCCGCCTTCCGCCGTGGCACCGTCACACAGCTCGCGTGGGCTGTCGTCGTAGGGCAAGGTGTGGCCCTTCGGCAACAATGCCCCATCTTCGAAGGAGCTTAAGAAAGGCTGTGGTCCCTTATTTACGTTTTTCTGTGTCGTGGATATCGTTGAATGTGAAACTAGCTCTCCTATTCTTTCCAACATTACCGTACTAAAGATCATTTCTCCCTTCTATCTTACATTCTTACTTCTTTCTCTCTCTCGTAGCCGACCTCACCATTTGCCGGCCCATTGAGCATTGATAGCGTGGACACCCGTTGAAACAAACACCACAGCAAGACTTCCCACTAATAGTCCATCGCTAATACCCGCTCGCTACAACCCTTCCGTTACTCAACGGATATTCACCATGTTAAGTTACGACAAGACACCTGCTCCAGCCTATTCCTCTGTTCGATCAGTACCTGCATCTCTATCGTCTCCAACCTTACCCCCAGCAACAATGGGGAAGGCTATTTCTCGACCTGTACAACCTGCACATAGACATCTTTTCATTGTGACTGGGCCTGCGGGATGTGGCAAGAGCTCCGTAGCACAGCACCTGGCCAAATCGCAAGATTTTCCATATATCGAAGGCGATGAGGTAAGGCTGTCCATCTGAAAATTCTCTTTCATTCATGCTGATTGTCAATCTAGTTTCACCCTGTTTCGAACGTTGAAAAGATGGCTGCTGGAATTCCTCTGAACGACGGTGACCGCTGGGATTGGCTCATCGTTCTGCGTGAGGAAGCAGTCAAACATCTCGAATCTGGTGCGCCTGGAGTTGTCGTCACCTGCAGCGCCTTGAAGAAAAAATACCGCGACGTAATTCGCCTTGCTAGCCTTAACGACCACGATGTCATTGTCCATTTCATCTACCTTCGCGCCAGCGAGGAGTTGCTCATGTCTCGTGTCAGAGCTCGTCAGAATCACTACATGAAAGATTCCATGGTGCGAAGCCAATTCGAAGCTCTGGAAGAACCAACGGAAAAGGAACAAGATGTTCTCACTGTCGATGTCTCTGGTTCTTTGGCTGACGTTGAGAAACTTGCGCTCGAAGCGGTCTCTCAGGTCATGGCCAATGATTCTGCACCATTGTGGTAACGTTTCATCGATCTCAAGCCCGGAACTCTTCAATTTCGATTTGAGATCGCGTGCTCCTGGTTCAACGCCAGAAGTTACCAGGGAAATCCAACACCCGCACTGGCCACCCAACACTTTTCTTTTATCCACGAAGGCATTTATTATTCAAGCATTTGAGCGGGACAAATATACTGGCGGCGTACAGTAGGAAATATTCGGCATTTCGGGCGCACGTAATCTTCGCATCGATATGCCGAGACTCAAGGCAGAGAAGCTTTTGAAAAAAATGCTCGCTTGACTTTGGGCGTTGACAAGGGGAAACAATCCTTTTTTGGAGTTTGGGGATCGGGATTTTCAATTTCTTTTCAGGTGTCGTTCTCCACGCCAGCGTGGTCCGACCTGATCAGTTTGTATATATCATTGCTGAAACTACTGTGTAGAAGTACCAGTCTTCAAATCCGTGCTTAAAGGGGGCAAAGGTGAATCATGAAAAGTTCTTATCATCATAATATGCAAGGAACACAATTCATTCCAAAAATGCGGAGGAGCGGAGGAATTCCCTTCGACAAAGAGGCTCAAACCCAGCAGTCCGGCTCGACATTGAAAATCTGGGGTAGGTGGCTGGTGCGGCGCGGTTATACACGGCTTAGCACACCGCGACTCAGACGCGAACGGTACATAAGAGTTTCTCTACACCAATGCTACCAATGGCCTCTCTCTTTTACAAACAATACACATGAAAATGGCACGAAAGCCGATATACTCATCTTTAGGATCTTTGCTACAGAATTCAGCGCGTCAACCCCTGCCTCCCCGTCGTTTCAAGACCCCTCACATCCCACGTCAACACATCCCACGGTCTTTTCACTCTTCGGCACGTCTTGCGGTGGTGAAACCCTATCTTTTGGCGGATATCGGAGAGGGAATCACGGAATGTCAGATCATACAGTGGTTTGTACAACCTGGTGCGAGGGTCGCACAATTCGATAAGATATGTGAGGTACAATCTGATAAAGCGGCTGTGGAGATCACGTCGAGGTTTGATGGGGTAATCAAGAAGCTGCATTATGAGACGGATGATATGGCTAAGGTTGGGAAACCGTTGGTTGATATTGATATACAGAGTGATATCTCTCCAGAGGATGAGGCGTTGCTGAAGACACAGGAGGAGAAGCCGAAAGAGAAGAGGGAAGAGCACAAGAAGGAGGATGTGAAGGCACAAAAGTTAAGGAGTACAGTAGACAGGTCTGAACCAAGAGATGGTCCGCAAACATTGGAACCACAGACGCGATCGTATGGGAAGCATGCAGCCCTTGCTACACCAGCGGTACGGCATCTCACAAAAGAGCTGGATGTGGATATTGCAGACATCGCTGGAAGTGGAAAGGATGGCAGGGTGCTGAAAGAGGATGTTCAGAGGTTTGCTACTTCAAGAGATACCCCAGCTGCGCCAGCTGCACAAACGATAGAGCCACCAGGCGAGGACAAGACGGTCACATTCACGCCCATACAACGGAAGATGTACGAGACAATGACCAAGTCACTCAGCATACCACACTTCCTCTACTCAGATACTGTCGATTTCACATCCCTCAGCAAAGTACGACGAGCTATAAACACGCACGCCGCAGCATTTTCCGAAGAGCAAGTCAAACTCTCCGCCCTCCCATTCATAATCAAAGCCGTGTCAATCTCCTTGACCGCTTTCCCTTCGATAAACGCCCACCTCGATACATCCTCTGATCCCTCAAAACCAACCTTCGTACACAAGGCTTCCCACAATATCGGCTTCGCGGTAGACACACCGCAGGGCCTCATCGTGCCCGTCATCCACAATGTCCAATCCCACACCGTCTCATCCCTAGCCACCGAAATCACCCGTCTCAGCACAGCCGCACGAACCAATAAACTCACAATGGCAGACCTGTCCGGCGCAACCTTCTCAATTAGTAATATCGGGAATATCGGGGGTACAACTGTAGCTCCCGTGATTGTGAGCCCACAGGTTGCTATTCTCGGTGTTGGCAAAGCGAGAGCTGTTCCTGCGTTTGCGGAAGATGGCAGTATTGTGAGAAAGGAGGAGTGTGTTCTTAGTTGGAGTGCTGATCATAGGGTTGTGGATGGTGCTACTTTGGCTAGGTGTGCTGAGAGTGTTAGGGGGTTTCTTGAGGGAACGGAGAGGATGTTGATTAAGCTTAGATGAGTTGGCTGATCGATGCAATTTTAGGAACAGATACCCGGATTTTCATTGGTGAGGAGTATCTTACACTTGTGATCATCACGTCAAGTTCAGTCTCAGAGTGCCACATGCACAAGGCTGAGCCTAACCATGATTTGTGATTTCGTCCTCTATCGCACGACATTTCACATTACCAACGACAAGATTCTAAGGAGTAATGATAATCAGAAATACAAATCGACCTAACTTCCCCCACTGACAACGTCACTCACCTCTTCAACCCTAATCCCGATCCGGCAATGACAGTATAGCGTAAAACTCAAAATCCAGCCAAACCAGCCTCATCTCCACACCAAATAGTTTCAAAGCAAAACAACAAGACCTCAATAACTCAGTTAATCCACAAAAGAAAATATCCTTCATTCCCCACTACTCCATCTCCATTTCCATCATCTCCCAACAACTTCTACAAAAAGAAGAAAATATCAATCAATTCCCACCGTTACAACGTAAACTTAATACCCATCTATCCACCTCCAAAACCAACCCCACAATAAACGCAAACACATGGGATTCTCACCGAAGAACAACCTAACAATTCTCATTCCTAGCTTACCTAGTCGTGCCAGTCTTCACCCTCGATTCACACGCTACTCCCATTCCGGCATAAAATTGCAGATAACAAAGTTTTACTATTCTAGTTTCCGTGCCACGGATTTT
The DNA here is from genome assembly GCA_000738655.1 of Venturia pyrina ICMP 11032. Taxonomy (NCBI): domain Eukaryota; kingdom Fungi; phylum Ascomycota; class Dothideomycetes; order Venturiales; family Venturiaceae; genus Venturia; species Venturia pyrina. The sequence goes on from JEMP01000008.1 coordinate 678,169, forward strand.
AGGCGTGGAAGTGTTTTGTCTCGGGGTCGGCGGGGTGGTTCGTGGTCGATGTTGTGGGGTCTTGGGTTTATTTGGGCGACTGGTGTAGCTTTGGTTTGTTGTGGGGTTTGTGGGGTGGGTTAGGTAGAGGTGATGCTTTGCTATTTGCGTGGTTGATTGATTGATTGATTGATCGATTGATTGATTGGGCTGGGGAGGAAGGTCTGAGGGGTTTTGTTGTGGGGGAGTGAGGGGTTACTTTGGGGATGCGTTGATTAGGGGTTTTGTGTTTTTTTGATGGGTGTTGGGTTTGGATGTTGGTTTGTGGTTGATGGTATCTGTGTCTACTACGTTGATGATGGTGGCGTTGGTTTGATATGGTTGGTATTCGAGTTTAAGTTTGTAGAAGATATAGTTATTTTGCTGGATAGCTGCGTTCTCTTGGTAGTTTTTCATGCTGGTGGAAGGCGAAGGGAGCCAAGATTCGACTGTAACAGGTTCTGCTGTAAGCTGGCTGTTAGTATTATGGCAAGCTTAAGACTGACAGCTGGGCGGTGGCTGGAAGATTCAATGCCATGAACAAGGTGATATTTGATCCCTTTGCAAAATGAAATGATTGTAACAAGCTCGTTCTGGAAACCACAATATCCATGAGGTCAAATCAAAGTGCCTCAGATCATACGAACATACCGCCTCAGCCTCTTCACTTGAAACCAAGCATCAGGATGTATATGTCCAAAACCAAGCCGCTGCACAAACAATCCTTTCCGTCGTACCAGAAGAACATTGAAATAAAAGCGTAGGTCAGTGCCGAAGAAGTTGGGAAATCCGGAAAAAATGTCTTCGCGACGCAGAGGGGACAAGGCATCCACTCGGTAGGCCTTCCACTCTCGCAGTACATGCGTATCTCTGCTTTCTGACATCAAGATCAGGGAGTATTCGGAACGGTCCATAGATGGAGCGGTTATGTCGGTCACGAAATCGATGGACGGTGCGAAAATCCCGCAGCGCTGATTTGATGACGCGATGTAGAGAAATGGAAATAGCTTGGAGCTCCTGGATTTTGTTGCTGCGGTATTGGAGACTGGCGACAATCGACAATGAAACTGGTCCATGTTGGCTTCCTCGGCCCAGAAGTGAAGACAGCCTTGAGGCCAACCTATGGTTTTCTCGGGGATTACACGAGGCTCTGGCGGAGCGGCTCGTCGTGCTTGGAGGTAAGGGCTCTCCAAACTATCTTCCAGAAGAGTTTGAGCAGCTCGCCCGACCAGGATCGAGGTGTTGCTTTCCACGATATGAAATTCCCTGACGAAGGAGTTGAGTCGGTAAATGTCAGATGCTTTACCTCGAGTCGAACAGCAATTGTAGGTGGTAGCACCTGCCCAGCCTGCCCATGACCAGGTCGGAATATTCTCTTCTTTCATTAACTCCCGCCGACTCGTACCAGACGCAGGTAGCCAAAGTAGAGCGTGATCTAGAGCAATCGAAGGCAAACCATAGAAGAATCTTCCTGCCTCGAGACGCCCTATAGCAGATTCTAGTCCATGAAACGCATGGAGTATATCTGACTCGTACGAAAGCTGGCGAGAGGTGTAATCGGACATGATGCGTGCGTAGATCACGAAGCAACGAAGCCATTTAGCCTGGATTCCACGTCTGCCTGTGGTGTCGAGCTCACTTGTTTCCGCTAGAGGATTCATCTGCCAAAGTACACCTTCTGATAGTCTGGTTCGGTGTATGTCAAGGTCTTGGCTTGGGTGATCAAGGACGGTCCCATTTCTAGGACCAGATCGCTTTTGGTTCATGGAGTTGGCATCCACCGAGCGCCAGTCTTGAACATACTCTTCTGTACAAACGAAAGTGAGGTGTTTGTCGAAGAAGTGCAGGCAACGGCTGGATACCAGAACCTCTTGCAATGTCCAGCCGCGCGAGCTGTGAACAGAATCGCTCAATATACGCGGGACTCCGTAATTTGCTATGGCTATCATGGCTCGATCTCGTGGAAATGCCTCAGCCGCAAGCATCGATCTTGTTCCTTTTCGGACTCCCGGAAGCCCCGCGTTAGCATCATGACCTGCGTGCTGCACAATAGTTGCATATGCTGCAGAGTAGATCTGGTGCATTTGTAAGATTTGGTCGTGTTTTTCGATGTTATCGTCTTGCACAATGCAAAGAGAGTCGACCCAAAGATAGCGTTCATCTAGCTTGGAAACAAATTCCATGGCGTCTCGAATAGTTTGTGGAATATCTGCTGCGTGCGTCTGTAAGGAGCCTGGCTGTTCCAATTCCGAGATGTTTGCCTCCGTGGCCGATAGCATACTGACCTGTCCCCAGACGTAGCTTAGAGCAAAGAAGCTGAAGCTGGTTTTGGCTCTGACAATTCGCTGATCAACGACGTCCACGAGGCGAATGTCAATGTGCTGCTTCCTTGTGATCTGAAGCTTTCGTTGGCAGCGGCTGTGAGTTTGATCGCAATGTCGAAGCCACGTTGAAATCAGTGAAATTTTGATATTGAAATCCCGAGCCCAGCTCACATTCCACCGTTTCGAGTGTGACAATTTACAGGATTGCCATACAGAGTATTGCTCCGGCCGAAGCTCCAGGTTGCGCTCCAAATTTCTCGAAAGAAGCTCAATGACACCGACATCTCGGAATTTACCACTCCCTGGATAGGACGTTTTGACGCAAACCTTGTCATTGACGTAACAAAGGGAGTAGCGATATCCTTGAAGATGTGCCAGCGGTTGAGTAATTGCCCAATCTAGAAAGTTCTTGGTGGAGAGCGGGCTGAAAAGATGTAGAATCAATCTACAAATCGGACAATGAGGTCGTGTCATCAAGTGGAGTAGAGAACCTTTAGGCAAAGAAACCTTCCGAGTTTCGGCGCTCCATACTGGCAGTAGATCCTGACTGTCACCACGGGCTTCGTCCTCTTCTAATTCCTTAACCAATTGCTTGATTGTTGACGTGAATTGGTCAAGTTCTTCTGGAATTCGCCAGTCAAATTTGCAGCAAAGCGAGCACAGTTCTGAAGAGAAAAAGAGGGGGTTGTCGACCAAGCCTTCCGTGAGAGAGACGGCCACGGAGAAAGCGGCTTTGCGAAAGAGTTTCAATGGTACTACGTTGTACGAGCCGGGGATTTGGCTAATTTGGTTGAGGATCCTAGGATTTCTTAGATGCACCATCACGGATCCCTCATTATGGCTGAGATGCTGAACAATCCTCGCCTTCCTTGCATCAGATTTCAATGCCATGGTACCTCAACAACTATCCAGGCTCTGTTAGCTCTTTGGTCTCATTAGTTGAGCATTGTGTCCAGGTGCTTACCTGTGATCAATAAGAGCCGCCCGATAAGATATGTATGACCTGATTGGCAATCTACATTCTTCGTATGCAGGCACGATAGTTGGGCACTTCGAAATGAAGAATGTTTATCATCGTTAAGCTCAAGCTCAGGACCTATAAAGACATCTTGGTGCCATGGTCGCAACATTGCTAGACGGGAAGATAACAATCATATCGCTAAGGGTGGCGGGGTCAACATTCCGGTCAGCCATATGCGCATCGGATGCGCTTCTTGCTATCAATAAGCAGATCAGCCAATGGCGCATCATTCGAGAAGGACCTCTTCAAGGTGCCACGGTAAGGCACAGCGGGAGCGAAGCCGAGCTCGCGAAATGAAGCCTGCCGCTCAGCCTTGTCCCTTTGTAGCCTTGTCACAGGCTTTCAAATCCACCTCCCATTGCCAACTCCAAGTCTCGATCCACCCGCCCGACATTGTTCATTTCGGCACCATTGCCACGACTCAGTTTCAATCTCTTGGGCCTATTCACATCATCTTTGTGGGATTGCCGCGTTCTCTTAAGTGCATTGGAGCTTTCGGTCTCTGCGATGGATTTCTCCTCAGCAACCCATCCGACCATGGCACCAGGATGGTCTGCTCCTAGAAGTGATTGTCCAGATTTGCCTTGCATGTTTTCTCGAATGACCCACCGATGACTGGGTACTCCGTTCTATATGAGCCACGCTTCTCTAGTTCTTGGATGAGGAGTTCGACGAGATATTCATGGATTCAGTGTTGCACATATCTACGAGAAAGCGTTAGCGACTAGTGAAGTCACATGGAAAGATTGGCGGATAACTCACACTAGATCCTGAAGCCATCAATATCAGCTTTCGTGAACCATTTCTCCATCACATCGGCGACTCGCGAGGGTGTTCCAACTGATGTTAGCCCAAAGCCACCGAATCCCAATTTCTCGCCGACCATTCTCCGTGTCCAAGCCTTGTCTTTCTCGACAAGTTTGAAGTTTTTGAAGATGCCTGGGAGGTTTATTGGCGACTGCATGAGTTCTAAGACTAAGTGAAGATTCATCTTGGATATCAGCGCTATGTAGATTCTCGTCGTCAAAATTAAACTGTTCATCGAGCCCATTTCCCGAAAGATCAACGCCAATCAACGCACAAACGGAAGAGAGCCCGCCAACCACACTTGTATGGACTTTGTACCTACCGAGCTTCTCCCAAGCCTCTTCTCCGACTCGTGAGACTATTGGACATATACCTGCATAGCCGTAATCTTGCCCCATCCATCCATTTCTGCGAGTCACACAGTATTCCAAGCAGTCCTTATGGCGACTCATTGATTTTGATACTCTGGTGGAATCTCGATTAGGCTATGAAGCATTACGAGTACTTCCTATCGTGAGTTTGCAAGTCGGTTGGATGAGGATGAGAGCCTTTCAGGCGTCGGCCAGTACATTGGAGCGTGCATGTTGGGCACACTCGCGTTTAGAGCGACTTCAACATCGCGTTTGCTTGCGATGCAAGTTCCTCCAACCGCAGAGAATAGCAGAGATTCGAGCTTGATAAAGACGCGATCTTGATGAAATGCCTGTGGTTGTAATGGAAGTGAGGTGTAGCACAGTAGGAGACGCGTCGGGGAAAATTCGGAAGAGTCTCCCGAGTTTCCAGCCCTAGGGAATTCGTCGGCTTATCCTTTTCGGGCGAAGCCTTCTTTGGCGAGAGTCTTTCGCAAGCATCGTCCAAGATGAATACAGCTGAAGACTTGCTTGAGTACCTTATACAGCTATCTCGGGCTCTTGTCTCAAGCCATGCGCGAGCGTCTTTCAGGTGTGTGGAAATACTGCAATCAAGCCAGTCAGTCAATCATGCACGGCGTAATTTATTTTGACCTCACTCGGCCAAACCGGGATCGTTCTGTTCTCGTTTAGACTCCCCAGATTTGATGTCTTCACCATTTCTACTCCTTCCCTAATTAGGTAAGTTCTACCACCCTCTACGTCCCGGTCCGCGTTTCGATCTATGCCCCCCTGTACAATCTTCTACCGCTAATCTGTATTCGGCTGCGTCTTGTCTATCTTCGCCTCATTTCTATCCTCACTACTGACCTGCTTTGCATAGGCACGAAAGGAAGAACAGCTACCATCGTGTGTTTTTGGGGTGTTGGGGTATTATGAATCTAACAGAGATTGATTGGGTTATTGTAGATAGAATGTAGTTAAATAGCAAAGCTATTGATCAAGAGGTATAGGTATAAAATAGGGCGTACATAACCGAACCCGGTAGAAAAGTAGATGAGTTGGCAGAGATTGGCAGAAGGTAACGAATAGAGGATAGTGTCAAGATCACGGGGGAAGAAGCACAATGGTAGGGTTTGATTGATGAGAAAATGTTGAGCGAGAATCTCTACCATCGTAAACATATTAATTGCCTGAAGAATAATACTATTTGTATAAGTTGCCCCGGGAAAAGGTACTTTGATTAGGCTCGCTGCTTGGGCTTCGATTACTTTTCTTTCTTGATCCCTAATCCCATCTGAGAATCTGTTGCCCAACGAATTGCTTACAGTGATGGGCAGGATTTTGTCTGCCCCTAAAGAATGGGCCATGATAAGAGATATGACGGCAAGAGGATGGCGCGTTGCTCTATTCGCGTCTTTGGGCGCAATGGCTTTTGGCTACGACACTGCATGGTGGAGTGGTGTCCTTGGAATGCCGGCTTTCACTTCCAGATACGGTGTTTATTCTGAAGTGACCAAGAAGTGGGCCATTTCGTCTCCGCTTCAATCGTCTGGTACGTTTGTAGTAGGGAATCCAAAGGGCGATCTTAACACAGACATCAGGATCGGGGGTACCAACCGCTGGTCGAATACTTGGCTCAATCGGCTGCCCGTTTGTCGCTGATCGGGTTGGCCGTCGTGGGTGCTTTCTCTTCATCTCGATCATGTACATTATCGCTGTGGTCATCGAAGTGACGTCGAAGTCCTATTGGCAAATCATCATCGGCCGCTTCTTCAACTATATTCCAATGGTCAGTTTATCGTTCAAAGGCTCGAGGTCCCGGGATCTGACATGATCAAAAGGGTATGGCAGGGACCTTGGTTCCATTTTATCTGGCCGAGTCTGCTCCAGCTTCGTGTCGAGGATCTATGATTACCGTGTTCACATGGACCTCTGATGCTGGTGAGTTGCCTCAACCGATCAAATATCAATACCAGATATCTTGCTAACAGCTGAGCAGGCGCCATGATTGCTGCTGGCATAGTCTTCGCGACGCATGGAAGATCTGGCCCGGGCGCGTATAAGATCGTAATGGGCGTCCAGCTGCTCTTCCCGGTTCTGCTACTCGCCGCGTTGCCGTTCATTCCAGAGACACCAAGGTTTCTGTGCATGAAAGGACGGCGCGATGAGGCTGTGACAATTTTGAAAACGTTGAGAACTTCTGACGAGATTGCTGAGCTCGAGATTATGGACATCGAAGCCTCTCTCAAAATGCACACTGATGATGGTAGATGGATTGATTTGTTCAAAGGAACAAATCTCCGAAGAACCATCATTTCGGTGACTCTGCCCACGATTGAAAGTTGGCAAGGACAGGTAAGGGCTGATTATTAGGTCTCAACATATGAGCTGACAGACAAAAGAGTTTTCTGGGCAATTATCTTGTCGTCTTTCTGATTTCCCTCGGCCAAACTAACCAATATCTTCTGGCAGTACTTCTTCAGGCGGTTATCATCATCATGGTTACCTTATCTTTCTGGGCCCCTGATAAGATCGGCCGTCGGCCGATGTTGCTGACCGGATCAATCGTTTTGTTTATTAGCATGTTCATCGTTGCAGGTGTATCTGGTCATAACACGGTACACACTTCGACAATGCGAAAACAGGTGGCTGTTGGCTTCCTTTTTGTCTGGGCAATTACCTATGCATGTACCTGGCAGACCTTAGCATTCATCGCTCCCGCCGAGATTCCTACGCAGAAGCTCAGATCCAAGACTGGCGGGCTGTCATACTTTTCTCAGCAAAGCGGTGGGCTTATTATAACATTTGTCTCGCCGTACATGCAAAATGCTGGATATGGCAACATGGTGAGATGTCTTCCCTGTTCCAATTTGCGTCGCTGAAATTTGCCTCGCAGGGCCCGTATATTGGCTTCTTCTTTGGAGCTTTCTCATTCATTGGCATTGTCTTCGTCTACTTCTATTACCCAGAAACCAAAGGAGCGTCAGTTGAAGAATTGGACATGTACTTTGAGCAGAAAATTCCAACGAGCCAGTTTGGGAAGCAGATCAGAGGTCAGCACGCGATCCAAGAGTACGTCGTCGATGGGCAAGGTGGTACTAGTCGAGATGTAGAGCAAATTTGAACCAGCAATAGCTCCAAGACAACGTGCGTTCACTTTGAAGATGATATCGTCGACCTGCCGAACAGCCAGATGAAAGATTCCCACGCCTCATCTACTCGTTGAAGAAGAAGAGCTCGTCTTTCTCCCCCATAATGGCCCGGTACCTAGTCGTACCATCTGCGTCTGCTTCTGGCTTTTCTTCCGTGTAGAAGCTGTGGAATTTATATTCCACCTCGTCCGCCTCAACCTTCCCATCGTCATCTTCATTGTCCCCACCCACGAACCATCTCACAAAGATGTACTTTCCTGACGATTGGAGCCTAACCTTGCCAAAAATGATGACTCCATACGCGACGCGACCAGCACGTACAGCGACAATGTCGGATTCGTCAAAAGACGTGAGCTCCTGGTCGGACAGAGACTTGACAGATGCGAAGTATTCTGGCTCGTGTTTGTCGTGGTTGTGACGAAGTTTGATGAGCTCGCGTTTGATCTCTGGAAGTAGGAGTTTGAACGACTTTTTGGCTGCGGCCTTTGGAGGATGAGAGGCAGTCAGCTCGCATGTGTCTGCATCGGCCATGATGAATGATGATGTCGATGGGTTTGGTTGCTTGTCTTGTCGTTGATGTCGTGGATGTCGCTGCAGCGAACGCGACGAGCTTTCCTCCAATGATGGGGTATCCAAATCAGGCTAGCCTTCGCTTCCACGCGACGTGCACATGCACATGTCAAATCAAATCAAATCTTTTTTCTCTTCTTCGTCTCCATCCACCAACATTCTCCTTCGTTCCATTCAGCGCTTTCTGTACCAGTCTTACATGCCATTTTGTGAATAACACGACATTCTCAGATGCCTCTTTCTCGTTCCCTAGCATAGTCCACCCTACAAAAAAGCCAATAGGAATAGATTCAACCGTCGGGAAGGCGATCCGACGTACTGATGAATAGTATTCAGAAAATATTAATACGGATAGTTCGACCACTATACACCTCCTCATAGTTTAGAGCCTTTGCCATCGTCAATGTGCATCGGCATTTCCTTTCTGAGATACCTTGCACCATTCAGTTGAGAGTATGATTCGTTCAAAAAGTGGTTGAAATCACTACCACAGTACCTCATGTCGCGTCTCCATCTCAGACTTGCGCGCTTAACGCTCTAGTATTGATGATCACCCAGCCTCGCCGACTGAAAGATGTTTGGCATTCGGCATTTTAATCTTGTCCAGAAATCGGAGGCGTGGCCAGGCACTTTTCAAGACTGGCAGAACTCAACACCGTTCATCACTTTAACAATTTGGTCATCTCCTTCCCATCTCTTTTTTGTCGACTCATCAAACCTGTCTCGCGACTGGAGCCACGAGGGTTGGTCTGGTCAGGGATCGAGCTTCACTTGAGAGTGCTATTCTAATTCTTAATGGCGGCGAGGTGATAATCTAGGATTTCGGGCGTGGTCTTCGGACGGATTCAGTTTGTGTTTTAATCGACAGTACATCTGTGAGAAGACTGAAGCGACCGCAGCGACGAAAGACACCATCGATGTAGAATTTTTTTAGTGATCTTGGAAAAACCTTTTGTCTAAAAGTTACACCAATGCCAACAACTTTTATCGGTCTCGCATAATTCGATGTTGAGAGGAGACAACAACGCGATCCCCTTACTTATTCCTTCTTCTTTCCCATCCTCGGCAAGCCAGCCCATAACAGCCAAATGACCGCAAGTAATGCCAGCACAATAGGCTGCAAGACCCGAACGCCTTTAGCTTGTGCGATAGCACCCACAGCAAATGGGAAAACTGCAGCTCCACATCCTCCAAAAGCGGCAGCGAATCCAATTGAGCTGACGTGCAAATGTTTTGGAAGCAGTCTTGTCGCGGCTACCACGGCAGCTGGGAATAGGGGTCCGAGAAAGAATCCTTGGAAACCGACTGCCACTGAGGAAACGTAGAATTGAGGTACAAGCCAAAAGAGGAGCTCAAGGCCCATACAAATAGGTATATAGATGAGGATAGCAAGACTTTCTCCAATCTTTGGTGTGACAAATCCAAGGATGACTCGGCCAATCGTCATGCCGAGCCAGAAGCCTGTGGCGACCATGCCGGAAGCGAATGGCGAGCCGTGACGCTCTCGAAGCATAAAAGCTGTAATCCAACCCCCAAGAGCGACTTCTACCCCGACATAGCCAGCGAGGAATGCAGCGCAGAGCCATGTCACTCTTGCTGCAGGACGATGGAAGAGAGCCTCGTTCATGCGGTTACCTTTTACATCCGTGGTGCGAGGATGGTTTGCGCGGTATTCAGCGCCTGTAGCGGTCCAAAAAGCGGTGACGGCTATCAAAAGCTCTATGCCGGCTAAAGGAAGCTGTGTACATGGTCAGATCCAGCCCGTTTATGAAGTGGGTGGCCACCTACCATGACGTACTGGTAATACTGATACCAAGCTAGATTTGCCTTTGTGATCATGGTCGTTGCGATGAGCGGACTGATCGTTGCGCCAAGGCCATAGAAACCATGCAGAAACCCAAGGACTTCGTTATTGTTGGCCATATTGCCAACCCATGCGTTCCATGCGGCGTCTTCAAGACCATTCCCAAACCCCGCCAGAGTGAAGAAAACGACGATGACGGGAAAAGGAGGGTGTGTAGCAGCCGAGATGTAAGCGAGGAGATGACAGAGCGGGCAAATAATAGCTACTCCACGTTGACCCCATTTGAGATGTATCATATTATTGGTTAGGGCTGAGGCTGTGTAGCCCACAAGGGGTGAAAGGAAGAGCAGTGAAACCACAGTATATGATAAATCGTAGTATTCTTGGAGCTGTTACAAGATTAGAAATGATCATATTCTATCCCATTCAATCTGGACCTACGTAAGGAATAAGTGCCTAAAGAGATGTTAGCCCAAGGAAATTTTCTCCTCATGAACTCGATGATCACTTACTCCCACGACCGCATCATTTGCGCCCATGATGATGAATCCCCAAAATGCAGCAAGAGTTCGCCAGAGATTCACCCTAGGGAAGTTCCATTGCTGCAAACGCTCTGTCGCTGTGGTTGGAGATGGTAAGGATCCATCAACATCATCGGCCGTGGCTTCGTGAAAAGAGTCCAGTGATAAGGCTCTGCCACCCTGAGTTCGAGAGGAGCGTTGAGAGATATTGTCGAATGGCTCTTTCGTGTAAGCAGGCTTAGGCAGATTGTGGACCGCTTCCAGTTCTACGACAGCGGTCGAAGACATGATGCTGGCTAAAGATAACCTGGAAAAGAGATATTTGAATATATGCTCGGAGGAAACTAGAAATAGGGAACGACAAATTTGAGAGGACCGTAATCTCAGCTTTTCCTGGACCTTTGTAGTTTCTGCCGAGCATAGACAGATTGCTGATCGATTCGAAGAGGAGTATGGTAGGTAGGAATGGCTTGCTGGAACTAGCCTATTGGGCGAGCGGAAGAGACTCGCAGAGATCTCCGTGATAAACTATGGCATACCTGAATTGCTGGGTTCGATAGAGTTCCAGTTGAACCCAGAGACGAGGATTGTAAAACGTAACATCCGCCAGAAGATGGCTATTCTGTACGCAAAGAGTGATGATGGAGAATGGATCTTCTCTAAATAGCGGGGATACTCAAGGGACTAATGCTATTAACCGACGAGAGTGTAAGCAAACGTGTATGGAGCAAGCTTAACGACTCATTAGATATCTAGTAATGGTGAATGGGTCGGATACTCGTTGACAAGGTCAATCAATTCTTTAGGTGCAGCTTGGCGATGGATCCGAAGGAGGTGTGATTCCTGGGTAGTCGTTCCGAGTCTTTGCCACTAGCAATCGCGAGTCACAGTCGTCCGCATGGATCCCATTACCTCTCAATTGCCCGTTTAGGAAACAGAGAAGGATTTCTCTTGTTCATGCTTCCTCGACCAGAATTTCGAGGTGTCGACAGCCGTCACGTGCTTTATCAAGATAGGAATCTTGAGCCGATCGCGTAAAACTGCCACTCTTAGCTCTGTCTATCGAAAGTTTCTCGCTCGCCTCTCAGCCCGTAACAACCACAACAATGGCGGCCAAGAAAAGAAAGGCCTCCAGCTCCGGGCCATCTAGCAAGCCGGAGAGCTCGAAGCTCACTGTCAATTCATACGAAGATGTTGCAGATTCTGAAGACGAGTTTCTTCTCAACCGAGAAAAGATAGCTCTAGACGAGGGACGAGATGCTAAGAGGAGGAGGAAGATGCGGGAGGATGGTATGGGCTCCCTGCTTGATCACAAGACTGAAAACTAATTCTTGCATAGCGCAACTCCTCGAAGCCTCAGATGAAGAAATACTAGCCCATGCGTCGTCCGACGACGAGGAGGATGAGGAGGACGAGGAGGATGAAGAAGTGGACGAAGAGATTGCCGAAAATGTATTCCCGGGCGCATCGAAACTACTCAAATCAACACGAGCGCGGAACCTGCACGAAGACGACTCGGATAAACCCGATGAAGATGAGGATGAAGAAATGGAAGGATGGGGCGACTCGAAACAGGATTACTATGGCGCAGACGATATTGACACTGAACAGGCGGCTCTTGAAGAAGAGACGGAAGCAAAGAGGTTACAACAGAAACATCTCGAGGCAATGGCCGAGGATGATTTTGGGTTCGGTGAAGGCGCATGGGAAGATGAGATTGCACAAGGCGACCATTCTATGCTAGAAGATGGAACAGTCACAGAGGTCCTGCCACAATTACAAATACCGGACAATTTGGGACCAGAAGAGAGATTGAAGGTCCTCAAGAGTCGATATCCTGAATTCGAGCCCATAGCGAAGGAATTCATGGAACTACAAGAGCTTCACCAGGAACTGAAAGAGGAAGCAAGTTTGGCAGCAGAGGTTCTGATACAGCGAAGTTCATTACAAGCCAAAGATGGAATCACGATAGCACAGACACACCCAGCTATCGTCAAATACCAGGCATTGTCAACATATCTGGGCACAGCAGCCATGTACTTTGCGGTTTTGACATCCACCGCTGATGGAAAGCCAGAAACACTCGCGAAACCACCATCAGAACTACGAGACCATCCGATCATGGAAAGTCTTGTGGAAAGCCTGCAGCTGTGGAAGAAAGTCGAAGGCTTGCCCATTCCAGACCCCGAGGATGAGCTCGCCATCATCGCAGAGATTCGTGCAGATCAAGAGAAGACATTGCCCAAGGCTACCGTGGCTGATCTCAAAGCAAGCGAAAAGAAGACGATTGAGCCTGCGAAGAAAGCAAAGAAGGCGAAGAAATCTACAGCAGAACTGGAAGCAGAACTCGCACAAGCAGAAGCCGAAGTTCGCCGAGCAGAACGAATGCAAGAAATGGAGAAAGATCTTGCAAGTTTATCAGCACTCACCTCCAAGGCTTCCCGGAAAGCCAAGAAATCGACCGCCCCGGCTCGTCTGGTCATCAATGAGGGCGATTCAGATATTGGCGACGAAACCGAACTCACTGCACACGAGCTCGCAGAAAAGGCCAACAGGAAGCGATCACTCAAGTTCTACACTGCGCAAATCACGCAAAAGGCAAACAAGCGCGGCGTGGCAGGCAAAGATGCAGGCGGTGATATGGACATACCTCATCGCGAGCGTCTGAAGGACAGACAGGCAAGGCTGAATGCCGATGCTGAGAAGCGCGGCAAGAAGGCGCTTCAGCCTGGCCAAGAGCTTGGTGGTGAGAGTGATGAGGAGGATCGCAAACAAGCGCGAGCTATTCGCGGCGAAGACGCGTCCGAAGACGGAGACGACTACTACGAGCTTATCTCAGCGCGCTCGAGACAAAAGAAAGAAGAGAAAAAGCTTGCAGCGGAGGCATACGCGCAAGCTGAGAAAGAGGGAGCCGTCGTTCACAAGGTTGAAGAAATCGGACCTGATGGAAAGCGGAGGATTACTTACCAGATTGAGAAGAACAAGGGTCTGACTCCGCATAGGAAGAAGGAGTCGAGAAACCCTAGAACGAAGAAGAGGAAACAATATGAGGACAAACAGAAGAAGCTGTCGAGTCAGAAGGCAGTGTGGAAAGGTGGTGAAGGCAAGGGTATGTTGATCTTCCAATCGTGCTCCCAGGCCAAGTTTGCGCTAACAAGCATGCAGGTGGTTACAAGGGTGAATTATCTGGTATCAAGACAAACCTGGTCAAGGGTGTCAAGCTTTGAGCATCAGATTCTCGCTTCAGGGAACATCGTTGACTACCAGTATACCATCCGATCCGTTTCAAATATGAATATACACCTCCATCAATCTTTATTCGGTTCCGGCGAAACTTTCCTATCGTGACCTGTGGGCACCTATCGGGACAGACGCAACCAGAAGGGGCATCATGTTCCTCTCTTCTTTCTACAGTAGTAGACCTCCATGCGGACCGAGTAATGGTACAACGATAGGCCACGACTGGGCTATTCGCTGGCCTTACGCAGCATGAAGGCGCATCGCCCGACTAATGTGAACAGCCACGACTACCTAGGCTGCTTGCCCTGCTCACAATTTGCTGGCATACCACAGTACAAAATTAGCTACATCAAGCACAATACCATTCGCCAGCCTCGCAAAAACTTGCGCTCCGATATTTCGGCCTCATTTTCATTCGTCAACTTCACAAGCGTTATAACTCTCCTTTGAAGACGGCAACCCAGACTTTTGGACTTCATTCGGGCCTTGAGCAGTACGAGACCTCTAAATTTTATGCTCACCCGTGGTACGCCACTATCTTGCGGCGAGAAGGCAAATCGTCCGATTCGTTTGTTTTCGATCAGTTGGTGGGTGACATGTGAGGTCCTTTTCTCAGCCCCGCGTTGTACTCCAGAAAATCCCACTCCCATCGCGGATGCGGAACTCGCTTGCCTTGAAGTCAGGTACAGATCCCTCCCTGCAAGCAGTAAGCAGGCAAGCAACCATTTCTCACTTGGTTCAGGCGCAAAGGCGATACGAAGCAGCAGCTTTCCTACTGATATCAATACGGGCACTCCCTTGAACCCGACCGACGCCAAAATTGCATGAAACACTGCTGTATATCTCTGCTCGCTTTACTCTTAGTGCCCCACAAATGTTTTGACGTGGAAGCCTCTCACCATCCGCCCTGTCACTGGTTACCCAATTCACATGAACGCCGTGCTCTCACGATGTCCGTTGTCGCCCAATCAAATCCGTCGATTTAGTGGAAATAATTTCGCGGCTCAGTCTCCCCATTGCCCGTCAGCTCGCCACGACACAGGCGTTTTGCTTTCCAACTTATCCGTCGTCGGTTTTGATTGTCTGGCAAGGTGGGCGTTGCCGTTGCCGGCGGGGGATCTCCACTAGGACCTTTCATTGATGGGAGGGAAAAAGACGGAGATTGTTGACCATTGGACCCCTAAACGCGTATTTGAGTGAACGTCACGGGTAGGTCGAAGGTTGTGTGGATTACCAGTCTGCTGTTTCTCTGACTATGAATGAGTGGTGGTATAAGCGTGCTGTCCGCATATCGCTGATACTTATAGTATCGTCTGCTGCCCTTACTTGCCTTTACATGAATCTCTGTATTTCACAGTCGTACTCCTTCAACAGTCTATCATTATTGATCAAGAATTGGATATTCTGGATAGTAGGGTACTACTGCATACTGTGTATTCACATCCACATCCACACACTCGCTTTCGTTTCAGCCTGGGATGTGCCTTCCCTCCATAACCTTGCCGCTGCCGCAGGCAGTCCAGGTTTGATAATTCCTCAACTGCGCATTGGTCATTAGACCACTCATCCACCTCCATAGAATTCGGAACTCGGCCTCCTCGGACAGGTAAAAAAGACCTAGATAGCTCAACACCAGCCTTATCTTGAACCTCACCATCTTCAAACACGACTCGACTTTTCACTTCTCCTCCATTACATTCACTGTTCTCTTCAATAACCTCCCATACATTTGTCACACAACCACCGACAATGGAACATATCCACCTTCATGCCGAGCCCTCGAGCCAACACCACGCTTCAGCACTCATCTCGCCCTGGGTCTCTATCACTCTATGCCTCTCACTAACAGTATGTCTTCCAATTCCACTTCAGATCGACTTCACTTCCCTCCCAAGCCCGAAACATCCCTGATCCAGCATTATCCCCGATCCAGCATTTTCCCCACAAAACCACCTCCACATTGCCCTGTCCCCGGTCAAAACCACCCACATTTTCCCTTTTCAGCAGCACCACCTCCACTCTCCCGACTCCTTCTAGCATCAATCTGTCCACCCCAACCCGGTCCCCAAGCTAAACACCCCCCTCCAGATCTTCACCCACATAATCCGCAGCGACTACGACGCCTTTTGCGCCCTCGGCCCCGGCGGCACCCCCTCTACCTTCCCAGGCTACCTCCGCATAAAATTCCTAGGTCTCTTCGCACTAAGAAATCCTTACATACCCCCTGCCATCCCATCAACCATCAACCGAACACCCTACTTAACAAAACTTCCACGGCGAGCAGGTGCCAGGCCAATAGTCCGAGGAATTGCACCACACCGACAAATTGATCAGAAGATTTCGTCGAGTCTATTTGAGGCACTCCTCGCAAGGATTTCGGAATTGGGTATAACGCATAAGGGTTTGAGGAATGGCACATCCTGCCTCGAGAAACACGGACCCGGTCTCTTCGCTCAAACACCCGTCAACCGCACGCGCCACTGTTACGATGAAATAATGCATGCCCACCCTTCCGACGGTAGTATGCACCTATGCATACACCCCGCTGATGCTGCCCTCGTCTTATCACAGGCATGGGGAGAACGACATCCGTTGAGTAAGGGTGGTTGGCTGGAGAGATTTGTGCCGCCAGGATTTGTGATGGTGTATGCGCCGAGGAATGAAGAGGAGGTGGAGATTATTATGCGGATTGTCAAGGCGGCTTGTTGGTGGGTTGGGGATGTTGATGTTGATGGGTCGGGCGAGGCCGAGGGGAGGTTGCAGATGATTAAGGACGGGGAGGAGTTGGTGATTGGAAGTGGGTGTCAAATGCCTGGGTTGGTACGGGGGGTTCCTAGCGGGATGTAAGCAGTTCCACTCTTAGTTGAGCAGGGCAGATAGAAGGTAGAGAAAAATTCCTTAGGTGGCGTTGAGGTAAAATTATTTGGTTTTATTTGGCATTGGAGAGTTTCGGGAGTGCAGAATGAAATTGGAATACGTGGATCGAGAGAATCGTCTGAACTGATTCTGGATTTGGCCACACATAAGCGCGGCGTTTGGGTTGTCTATATCTATTTCAGAATTAGCAATTATACTCTCCAAGCCCAAGCAGTCATTGCTGGACTCACTACACATCCTCCCATTCCCGCATCCCCAACTCGTATCATCATATTTGCACATCACTCTTCGACCCATCCCTCACCCAAGCAGCGAACTCCTTCCTCTTCCCCTATCAAACAAATTAGCATAACTCTCAAACACCACCATGACTTCTCCAAAAAGTGACAAGAGCCAAAAACTCACCCTAACATCCCAAAACCCCCTCCTCTCCCCATCCTCAACAAACCTCCCAAAATTACCCACACCCTGTCCCACCTCCGCCTCAAAAGCCCTCTTTCCCCGCGGCCTCCTCTCATCCTTCTCTGCCTCACAAGCCCACGTCCGCCATTGAATCGGCCTCAATCCCGGACTCGCAAGGACAATGCCAATACAGAGAAGTGTTGTCGAAACGAGGATTTCCAGTACGATATCGGCGGGTATGGGATTGGCCGTGGAGACTGCGGCCGTGGAGGTGAGGGTTGTGGAGGGCGTGTGGGTTAGGGAGTGTTCGTAGGAGGAGTAGACGCTGTGTGGTGTTAGTGTGAGGTGTGGATAGGAAGAGTTGGAGGGAATCATACCCGTGGACGAGGAAGAGTAGGCCGGCTGAGTTGCAGATTGTGGATAAGAAGGCCATGATGAGGCAAGTGTTTCTTTGTCGTTGTGAGAGATTGGTTGAAAGATGGTCGCGCGAGACGCTTGACTTCGAGATGTTAATGCGATGCCAAGCCAGCCGAATCAGGGGAATGAGATGCCGTGGCAAAACATGGATATACAACTTGCACATTTTCAAAGCGATAGGAAACAAGTCAAGTGGCATCACTAACAATGGTGGGATAAAGTAGGTGCTTTCAAGATCGCACTGGCGTCTTGTGTTCATTGAATTTTTGGTTTGGCTTTTTCAGGCCTGTCAAAAGGTGGTATATCTGCTCTTCCAGCAAAGACATTCAACGATATCCTGTCTACCATCATTCATAGCCCCATCGTAACATGATCATCATCAAAAGTAGTAGAAAAGGTCCCGTAGCCACCCGCTTACAATTTCTGCATAGCGGCGATATCGGTGGACTGGACGTAGTCTTCAAACTCCTCGATCTCCTGCTGCAAGTCATCAAGACCGATCTTGTCGTCCTCGATGACCAAGTTGATTTGTAGCTTCTTGATACCGAAACCGACAGCAACGAGCTTAGAACCACCCCAAACGAGACCGTCCTTCTCGATGCCACGAACGGCGGCCTCGAGACCCTTCATATCCGTCTCATCATCTGGTATAAATCAGTAAATGCGTTGACTAATGATGCGAGTGTAGACATACCCCATGGTTTAACATCCATAGTGACAATAGATTTGGCAGCAGGCTTGACCTTGCCAGCCTTCTTCTTGTTGTACTCATCCAGACGGTCTTGCCTCAGCTTAGCAGCCTCTGCGGATTCCTCCTCATCGTCGTCGCTGCCGAACAAGTCGACCTCATCATCGTCCTCGGCCTCCTTCTCGGGTGCCTTAGGGTTGATTGGAAGCTCGCTGACCTCTGGACCGTATGCGGTGTACTCTTTTGATGGGTCACCAGGTAGCGAAGAGAATTCTGACTCGAAGGTAGCGATGTGCTTGTACCAGCGTGCGGCGTATGGGTATTTCTCTGCTGCTGGTGCGCTCTTGATGGCTTGGAAAGTCTTGACATCGGCTTGAGATGGGGTGTGTCTGATGGATTGTTAGCTGCTACAACACAAACAGCAAGTCGTTTAAGAATAAAGATTTGTGTAGCTAAATCAGAAGTGCGACAAGCGCTTTGGATAGACTCATATGCGGGGTCTTAAGCCGCTCATAAACACGGACCAAATTTTATTCATCAGGTAAAGCAGCAGGAAGGGAGGGAGTGAGGGATTGGATGGGATGTATAGGATTTGGCTTACCCAAGGACGTAGCTGCGCGTCTTCAACCAGCCGTTGAGCACTGCAATGAGCTATCAGTGAGTGACTCGACACAGTGAGAGGTTTATTGAAATTGCATACCGGTCAAGCCGGCGTCGGACACAAGATCGGTGAATCCCATTGTAAGTGCGAGAGAGTAGGATGTCTATACAATGGAGGGAGTGTATGGGCGGGGGAGAGTTGGTAGTGGTGCTTGTTGGTGTTGATATGTTGTCCCTCCAATCGAGATTTTTGCAGAGGGCGGAAATTGCTAAACCACGTGACAATAGACCCCTGCTCTTCTGCATATCGCACTTTGAATCAATTCTACCCCAAAAAATCTAGCACCTTCAACGACGACCACTAACCCCACAGTACTTCTTCACAATGGTGAGATACAAATGTGAAGCCAGATCAATGCAGCCACTAATACCTCCCGCAGTCGACAAGCAAAGTTAAGGCCGCCCAGCTCTGGACGAAGAACAAGGAGGACCTCCGAAAGCAGCTCGATGAGCTGAAGAGCGAGCTTGTCCAGCTGCGCACACAAAAGATTGCCGGCGGTAACACGTCTAAGCTCACCAAGATGTGAGTAGATCCGGTTGAAAAAGATTGAATGTGAGGATTTGGCGGAACGAGGACTAATAACAAACGCAGCCACGATGTCCGCAAGTCAATTGCCCGCGTCCTCACAGTCATCAACGCCAACCAGCGCGCGCAATTACGAATCTTCTACAAGAACAAGAAGTACATGCCGCTCGACCTCCGCCCAAAACAAACTCGTGCCATGCGCCGCCGATTAACGCCAGCCGAGTCTAAGTTGACCACCGAGAAGTACAAGAAGAAGCAGAAGCATTTCCCTCATCGCATTTATGCTGTCAAGGTGAACTAGACGGATATCTTGGATTCTTGGACAAACACTGACAATATCAAAGGCTTCCGTTTGAGTGAGGATCGATCTGGAGTCTGGTCTTTTCTTCTGGTTTTCAATGGCATTGCATGGCCGGACAAACGTTCTGTACAAGCCTGGGCAACGGTGTATCCTATTCACAATACCAAAAGCGCGGTCAAAATAGATGAACTATGAATGTTTCATTGAGGAAACTTCGATACATGAGTTGGCAGGCATTGTGACGGTGTGGACGAGAGAAGAATATAAGATTTACGACTCCCTACACTCTAAGGCTTCGCATCGCCCGAATCTGGCACTTTTTTGTCATGAAACGCAACATCTCGAAGAACTTTCGAAAACTCTGGCCGTCAGACACAGAAATGTCCCACCGATATGATTGTTAGATTCGATAGTCACGTCGAGCACAAACCCGAATTCCCGCATGACATCGTTATCATTTCTTTGCTAACCTCACGTTCGCAAGATCCGACCTGAAGCTTTCGTAACTTCATCTTAACCATCTGCTCGCCTGTAACCCTCCAATTTCTTGGTCCAAACAATCAGTAGCCCCTAATCTTGATGCATGGAATGTATCACGAGACCAGTTGCCCGACTTGGTCAACAAGCCATGGCTCTGTCAATATCAACTTTAGCATACTATAAAGGTCCTTTGCTCACGCAAAATGATTGACAACAAGTATAGGGTCAAAAATACGATCGATGCTGCAGTGCATGTCACGCCAACAGTCAGTATTGACGAAAGCCACCCCTGCCATTTTCATCGCTAGCGGCTACCCAGGCCTTCCTTATGTCTCCAGAATTGATACATGATGGAGGTACGCAAGGCAATGACCGTTTCCACCATAATGCAGTTTAGATTCGCCATCACTTATTATCTTATCTCAGTTTTCTGATCAGGCAGGTTGAGTATATTCTGTCCTCATACCCGGCAGAATTTCTCATGATCCGTGGATAGCCGGGCGCCGCGTAGAAAGACATGCTATATATAAAGTTCTTTCCAGCTCTGAATTCCTCAACGGGGAACCACAGTCACAGGTCGTAGCCATGGTGTAGTCGAAGTGTCAACGTCGAAATGAGAAGGCTAAAACAGTATCCGTAGTAATTGCATTATGGTCGAGTTTTTCTCCGGCACTTCGGCTTATAGCCATGTGAAAATTTTGATAATCCTTTATTTTTCCAGCCTCGTTTACATTACTACCAATTAACTGACTTTTAAGGACTGCTCAACTTTTCTACTCCTTGTACTGATTCGGACTCGAATATGTTTTGCAGCTTTCCTAGTCGTACGTCCACGCATCGACTCTTTGCATGCTCTGAATTGCTGTCAGAGCAGCTTGAGTGTTTACTGTTACTCATCATACTAGTATCGCAACCCCGCTACGAAATCTCTAAAGTATGGCTGACTAAGCTTCACAAGGAGGGCTATTTATACTGGGATATCTTGAATTACTTCTTCCTCGACAAAGCTCTGCAATCAAAATGAACCATTCATAATCGTGGATTTATCAACAGTTCTACCGGTCCTCGGCTGCAGATAGGGCTGAAGAGCTTATCCGATGGTGTCCTTTAGTAACCATAGGAGAAAAAGTTTCATACGTGGTGGTGATGGTTATCGCCAGCATCTATATCTCAGCCCTGCCCCTGCCTCTACCTGAAAAACCACACGTATCGTTGAGATGACAACGATTCGCAAAAATGTTTGAAAACAAGGAGCAAGAATCATGGCTAAAAGTATTAGCCACCATGATACTTCGAATGATGTTGATTGTCAGATCAGCCGTCCGTGCTTTTCTGGATATTATTCCCCAGTACAGTCCTGTACTAACGACATAAACTCAGCTCACCGCATTCCCTCGGATCTCTAGCGGCTATTCACGCCGAATCTTCCCATTTCCTGCCTTTTCAACTATCGGAGCTGCTGTGGAATTGATCCTATATAAAGAGTACCTGTAGGACAAGACATATTCAACAAAAACAACAGCAGTAACTACCGCAGCAGGGAAGGGCCTGTGATTGAGGAGAAGGGCGGTCTTTGCATCCCTCCAAAGTACTATCTCATCTACTGAAACTCGTTTATCAGCCAGGATATTCCGATTTCAGGCTCGTCACGAACTGTTGCAACAACAGATCAGTCACTCCAGTGATGGCGACAGGATGATGAAGATAACCTCCATCATCGACTCTTGAGAAACTTCTCCCTTCGTGACCAGCGCTCGTGTATCCCGAGCCTTTTGTCAACGAGGGGTTTGATTGATTTGTCCACCCTACACACGATTAAACGTGGTTCTCTTCGTTGATGTTGCAGATTGTTTGCTTTGCTATCTTCGGATCTTGGACAATGGCTGTTTATAAACGATCCGGAGGTGAAACCTGCTCTCAGCATACTCTATCGACCCTTGCTAATTCGTGATCTGCCAGTCCCAGCCCTGTTGAGATTGATGATTCGGGTGGAGGCGGTTTTAGTTAGGCGGGTTGAGGAGTAAAGAAAGTATGAAGATTAGCCGAAGCCAGAGAGAGTATGAGATACACCCGGATACTGGCATGGGCGATCTATTGGATGGTCCGCCTGGAAAAAGGGATACGGAGTTGGCAATGATTTAGTTCAAGTCTGCGAGGGGGAAGTGGAAAGATGCACTGGAGGTTGCGCTTGAAAGTGAGATATCTGTCGACATCTTTTGAAATGTCCTGCGAAGTTCACTTACAACCATCACAGGTCATAGGTGTCTAACGCGAGATCGAGACCAAAAAAACTCTGGCCGTTCGTTTGTCAATATTCGCTAGAAATGTATCAATATCGATCTGGCCTTGAGCGACTGCTACCGAATAGCTAGATGCGTGGAGCCGAAAATAGAAGAAGGGATACCGATTAACGGCGACCCTGTGCCGTGCTGCCCTCAATAGCTAATGGAATGGTATCAGCCGTGGGATAGGAGGACACGAAAGAATGATGAAAGCATCGCCTTCACTTCCAATCCACCAACACAGTATCCCCCTCCCCAATCCCGGCATACCTCAAACTCCCCTCCCAAAGCTCCTTCTGTTTCCTCTCATCCTTCGCCTCCGGATTCATCCTCTTCCCAATCTCCGCCCCATCCACATACACCGCCTTCGGATGCTTCCCAAACGTATCTTCGAAACAAACCCGCACGAGATCATCCCCCGTCTTCGCCGCCGTACGCAGAAAATGATTTGGCCAAATAAAATTGAAAATGGGCGCCAAATATCGAAATGTCCTCATCACGGCTTGGATCATGGGCGGAGCGTTGCGTGAAATCGAAGTGGTGACCCATCCGGGATCAAGGCCCAGGAAGGAAATATTGTTGAGCGCAGGATCGGCATCTAAACGGCGTTGCAATTCATACCTTTCCCTCATCAACACCAGATCCCCTCTTCTTCACGAAAGAAACAGTAGGAGGGGGGAGAGAAAAAGAAAAAGAAAAAGAAAAAGAAAAACTCACATAAACATAATCATCAAAACCTTACTTCCCCCATACCTCCTCTGCCCAGCCTCAAACTCGCGATCAACAACCCGCCTCCCCTTCGCAACCTCATCCACATCCGTGAACGCCATCTTCTCCTCCTCAGTCCGATAATGCGCTTTGTTCGGCCACCAATCCGGGAAAATAGATGTACTCCCAATCAACACGATGCGTCCACACTCCTTATCCATACTCCGCAACAGAGACAGAACCAGCAGAAACTGATGCAGGTAATTGACGGCGAAAACCCTCTCGATCCCATCGGGCGTGAAATCCAATTTGGCGTCTTGCACTCCGGCGTTGAGGATCAGGGCGCGGATGGGTGGTAACGTGCCTTCTGCGACGCGTTTGTTGATTGCTGCGGCTCCTGTACGCGTGCTTTCGAGGGTACTCATATCCAGCGGTGCGATTTCATATTCGTGAGATGACGAGGCCGCTGCATCGAGGGCGTTTTGGAGTGTGGAAGCAGATTTGGGATCTCGAACGGTGTAGTAGCCTTTGTACTGCGAGGCATGAGGGGACTTTAGGAGTTGGGATACGAAGCCTGTTGCTATACCGCCGTTGGCACCTGTCAGGAGTAAAGTGCCTTTGGATGCCATGAAAGTTGCGTAGCTGAGATATTGCGGGATGCAGAATTCCGGGAGCAAGATAAACACGAGGACAAGCTGGCGATTCGAGTACGGAGTAACGAGAACTGGATGTTGTATTGTATAGCGTGAGACGCGATTGGAATGTCCAAGTTTGGACGACTTAATTCCGGCGGAGGTGGGTACTAGACAGTCGACGTCGACTACGGCTTACGGCCTTACCAACGTTAATCCAACCTTTCGATTGGTATTCATTGGTTGGAAAGCCGATCGACAAGATCTGAGGTTACAGATTTACGAATCATCCCTACCAGAGACCTGTACTACTGAGTTGTGGTATTCATTGGTTGTTGAAACAAGACTGACGGGCGCTGGTATCACTGCCCGAGCTGACGCAAAGAACTACTAAACGGGCCGAGAAAAACAAATATCCAAACGCGGCCTATCAACCATTCTATTCAAAGATCCAGCTGACGATAGCAAAGTGGCTATTCTTAGTAGCGGACAGGTTTAAGTAACAACGAGGTGCGAATGGCTCTTTCAAATCACCTATACACAATGACTGCATCAAAAAGAAACACAACAAATTCTTCCCATGACCTGGTATCAGATGCAAACGCTCAGTGGAAGGCATTACCGATTAATCCAAGGCGAATTCGATAAACTGATCGTCCGCTTCACAGATTCCACCACCTCCAGAAGAAAAAGTGCGTGTACACAGCGATGGCCAACATCCCCTTCAGAACAAAATTCATATCGTGTCCCGCAGCTAGAAGTATCCATTTCTCAATGGTACGATTTGGCGCGCCAGGAGTCATGAACATGACCTCCATCATATCGTAGCTCATTTTCTGCACCTTAGTCGCCCTCTTGAACATGTCCTCCTCGAAAGCTTTGATTTCCGTCGAGAACAGTGATTTCGTGTCACCATGTAGCGAAGATTTTGCGGCATTGGAAATCGTAGTTGCAAGGCTCATAGCATCACTCATCGCCAGATTGACTCCTTCGCCAGCAAATGGGCCCATGAGGTGAGCAGCATCGCCGATCATGGTGGTTCCAGGACGATGCCTCCATTTCGTGCCGATAGGAAGCATGTGTAGATTTCGTGGAACAAACGGTCCATCTGCCATCTCGATGATTTGCAGAAGAAGGGGATCCCAATCCTCGTATTCCTTTCGGAGCAGTGCTTTGATCGTTTCAGTCTCGGCCTGAACCTTGTCGTCGAACTTTTGGATGTAGTCCTCGGCGTGGACACCCCAAGTACTGACGCTCAGACTGCCGTCGCCCATTTGTTGTGCCGTGATCGATTTCGCATCTGAGAAGGCGAACATAGAGCCCCGGTTGACAAGCTTGTACAGATCCGGGCATCTATTCTGCGGATCCGAGATCGAAATCCCAACACCAGACACGCCAAAGTAGTACGGTCTGTCATCCGAGAGAAACGCCCTGACTTTGCTCCATGCCCCCTCTGCTCCCACAACAAGGTCAAAGCCAGATTCAACTCCCCGGTCTCGGAAATGCAAACTGAGCGACCCAACTTCGACCTCCACCACGCTCTTCAAATGCCAGCCCCACCGAACCACGCCGTCCGCAAGTGAATCAACGAGAATCTCCCGAAGTCGAACTCGGTCAATTTCCGGCCTCCCTCTGCTACTCTTTTCATCCGTGCCAGCCATACAGATAAACTTCTTAAGGTCCTTATTAGCCACCGTGAATGCTTCACCATCAAATCTGGCATACTTGAGATATTCTTCGTAAAGCCCGCACCGCCTCATCGCCTCGAGCCCAGATTCCTTGTGCAAGTCCAAGGTACCACCTTGCCATCTCGCATCGATGGATTTGTCGCTTTCAAAAACGGTGACCTCGACCGGGACATCGTTATGAAGCAGCAATCTGGCCAAAGTACAGCCAGCGGGTCCGGCTCCGATGATTGCGATTTTGAGTCTCTTGGACGAGGATGTCATGGTGGCCTAGATGAACCTCTCCGGACGAGGGAAATCAGACCTTGGGTCCTGACTTGAGAACAATGTCGTATACACGCTGACGCGGCAACCCGTGAAAGTCGCCAGGAGATCGCGAGGCGCGATCTACGAGTGATCCAACCTCTTCAATGAAGTTAAGACGTCGAAGCCGTACGACGGTTGTACCTTAGTTGATGATACTCAAACGCGACAAGAAACAATCCAACCTTTCCCAAAGGTAACAATTCCTGAATCAGGAGAAAGAAATAATCGCAAAGGTGATCAACAAAAAGGTTTAGCTCAGAAGAGAGAATTGGAGAAACAGTACGACTACATCACGCAAAAAGCCAGTCTTATACAAACCTGCGTTGCTGCCCTCGGGCTTCGGACGCGACACACCATCGCGCCCGCCTCCGTTATTATTGCAGCCTGTTGGCGCATACTACCTCTAGCTTGCTTAGTGCTTACCGGAGAGAGTTGTTTTGACATACCTAACGGGTACAAGTAGTTGCAAGTGGTGGTTTCCAAACAGCCCCGAGCCCGAGCCCGAGAATAGGCCAGGTCTCGGCGCCGAAGCGCTCTCGCACTCTCGCTGCGATGGGATCCAGTCGAGATAACCTCAACTTCAAATCCCGATAAGATGTGACTTTCACTTCCTCAACGTCTTCTAATACTTGGGAGATATCGTACCCGTTTGCCCTATTCGGTGGTACGGTTCTAGATGATATCTCCAAAACACAAGAAGACGTCGAGGAAGTAGAAGTCACATTGCACGTTAAATACTGAAAATTTCTTCCACTGCCGAAAATGCAGTTGGACAAAACCCCTCGGAAACTCGATAATTTAGAAGCTCATCTCATATTCGCATTGCGAGCCAGGGGATATCAATATATCGGTATATATGCTAAGGCTATTAAAAGCAGCGCAACAGCTGCAACAAGAGATCAAACGAATCATACCAAAGGTACCCTGTGTAACCAAAACCAAAGCTTTTGCAAACAAATGTTCAAGAAAACCGCCAAAGTATATAATGCAGAACCATGGAAGTTGCCACCGAACCCGCCCAAACAACCGCCCCAAAGATTCATTCATCTCACATAACCTCATAAAAGCATGTACAAACTGACGGGAACAATCAACCACTCAACAGATCCTTGACACTCATACCCCTAGCACCGCTCGGCCCACTCCAACTCCTGCGATCAGTATTCAGCATCAACAAAGCAGCGGTGGCTTCCTGGTCACTCTGCTCCAAAACCTTGACACTTCCCGATCCCCTATCCTGCGGTGCAAGAGCAGGACTCGTAAGCGAGAAAGTCGAGTAATTAGGTCCGCCAGCTTTCGTCTGAGGTTCAAAAGCTGGCGAAGGCATAGCCGAAGAGTTTGCAGAGTAATAGCTGTACGACGATCTATGATTCGTCGTGATCAAAGGGGAGGACTGCGAACTGGGCAATATCGCGGGAGAAATGGAGGGTTGATGCGAGTAACTTGTGATACTGGCAGCGGTGGAGCCGCGTGGACGCATAGAATGTGGCGAAGGGGCTTCTTCCATTTCCTCGTCTTCGTCCGATTGTTCCCCTGGCGCGGAGGCGGCTGTTGGAGCCTCGCTGTATGGTGTTGCTCGAAAGGGGGCTTGTTGATGATGTTGATAAGCTGTAGGTTGACAATGCGAATGGGCTGACTTGAGATCGGCGAGGCACTTTTGGAGGTAGCTCATGTATTCTATGCTTGCTTGCAAGACTGGTCGCTGAGTTAGTAAACAGATGCTGAATTATCTTTGGCAGTAAGAACTTACTGGCAAGCTTATGCATGTCCGATCCATTGCAGGCAGGTATCATGTTTTTCAGCACCCCAAACTCTTCGTTCATCTTCGATCTTCTCCGTCGCTCAATAAGACTGTGTGCCGTCTTTCTTGCAATCTTACGTCCAGCCGCAGTCGTCGGGCCACCACTACCAGACTGCTTTCTCTTGGACCCAGCGGCAGCAGTAGCGGTCTTGGTGTCCTTTACCTGCGAACTAGGCGCAATAGCAGGATGATTCCTTGCCAGATCCAAATTCTCATCTTGTTCTTCTGCCTGCCCTCTCGGCTTCATCTGTATAATCTTGCGCGACCTCGTCGGTGGAGGTGGAATAGTGTATCCATTCTGGCTCGAGGCATTGGCTTGGTCAGCAGCAGTGCTGCTTTTCTTCCGCGTGGCAGTTGAAGCCTTTTCGGCGCGGGAGCTTGCAGACGGGATGGACGGTGGGGAGAGTGGACGGTATGAGGAATCCGAGTTGACTGGGGACAGACTCTTGACAGAGGCGGAGTCGCTGTTACTGTTTGCTATTGCAGCCGGAGGGAGAGAGAAAGCAGTGTCTATCTGGCCAGTGAGACTATTGACTCGCTTTCCGGGCAGAATCTCGGTCGAAGGCGCTGGGGTGGGGAGAGCTGTAGGAGACATTGTAGGATCGGGATAGGACATGCTTGGAGTAACATAACCAAGGGAACAAGCACAACAACTCAAGGGTACGAGTATTGAAGACCTAGCTGTCGGTGTATTGCAAGTGCAATACACATTATTGCGTAGGCGTCAGTGAGCGGAATGGACATCATGTGAGAGCTTGACTGCTGCTAGTACTGGAATCACGAGAGGCTTGGAACTCGACAGCGTGTGCGCGGCATGGTCCACCATTGGTTTATTTCCGTCGCCGCACGCGAGCTCTCGCAAGTGTGCATCGCGGCCGTTATCGGGGTGCATGACAATCCTCCATGTCCACACGTGCGAGTTTCCAAGATTCCCAGACGTCACGCTTCGTGGAGAATCCGTCCATACCACAGTACCTCCTACCAAACCCCCGAACCCTGAAGCTCTCAACCTTCGACATGCCTTTCCTTTCAAGACCTCCCATCAACATGTTCTTGTGTGTCCGTGTCTATTTCGCAGACACATGCTCTTGGGTCGAACCAATGGCTGTGGTGGCGAGCCCAGAGACGAGCATATCTCGCCGACGGGATGCAGACAGACAAAGTTCAAAGCACCTCATGTATTATTCCGACCATCATCTAGATCCGCTTTTACGACATGATCAATACATAAATAACATCCAGAACAACTGCAGACCAGGAACAAAGGAGACAATGGAAACCCCCCTATATGCCCAAACAGTGTGCCTATTTGTATCCTCATCGCGTACAAGTTTCTCCATTAGATATCCGTCGTATGTTTCCAGATAGCCCCAGAAAAGCGTCTGTCGCTCTCTGCTCCGCGCTAGTATTTCCGTCCCAAAAATCCCCAGGCGGACAAGTCATCAGTATTAAAGATTATGGATATGCAGCGCGTGCTTGTCGCACTGCTGTTGCCGACAAGATGAAGAAAGGAAAAGAAAAAGAGGTGAAAGTGATCCACTGTACAGAGATTGTATCGCTGGAATACCGAAACCAATAAGCCAGGAGTCTCTCGTACTAAAGACATGGTTGAAATCCAGAACCCGCGTCAACGCCAAAGGAACCGGGTATATGCATGACAAAGGAGACCAAACTACAATCCAACCAGACATTATGACATTACAGGTGTTTTCCGGTCATCAATTGGCCATTTCCAGGCTATGACCTATTTGCTGTTGGACCGAAATCGTTGGGCCCGGTATTTGAGAAGTGATACATTTTGGGGGCCGAATCGTTCCTGGGTGGTGATGGGGAGCAGCTGACACCTTGTGGTGATGAGTATTGGTGTGTAGAAAGATCTTGCTTGAGAAGCGAATCAGCTAGAGAAGCGTAGCCAGCCATGTTAGAGTTGATTGGCTGCGGCATGAATTGGGGGAGGTCGTGTGCATTGAATTGCATGGGGTGACTCATTTGCAGATCCCCAGTGGTGTTGAACAGTGGCACTGGAGGCCACTGTTGATGTGATTCCACATTGAAACTGTTGTCTGGTAATGATGGTCGTCGTACATGAGACCGGTCACCAGTCGTTGACTGTGTCATTGTCTGTGATTGTGGCATCAAGGATGTACCTGCAAATGCTAATTGCGTAGCTGGCGCCGATTGAGGTGGTGTTTCGCGATACATAGCTTGTTGTTGGGCATGCATTTGAGTGTGATATTGTGCGTACTGGTCGGTGTCCAAAGGTGTGCCAGGCGGTGAGGAGACGTTGAGGAACAACCCATTGTTATACGATTCTTCGTGGATTGAGACACCGTTTGAATTGCTATCAGAAGTGAACATCTTCACTGGACCTTGTGACTGCCAATTAGAGAAGCGCGCAAAGTCACTTGGTGTTGACGGAGTGGGCGGAGCAAGATTGGTTGTGGAAGATAGTGGACCACTCGAATCGGTTGACATGGAATAATTTGAGACGTGTCGCGCAAATTTTGGCGATGCTGCAGCTTCAGCAAAGGAAAAGTTAAGCGGAGAACGCTGTCCAGAGGCCATGGGCTTAGAGATTCGCCCAACAACGCCACTCGACCGTATACGACGGAGTGCTTGGTCTGCTCCGGTGCTCTGATGAGCTCCAGGAGAACCCGGCATACCTGCACTGTAGGAAGCGCTTCGTAGCGCTGCTGGACCGAGGTTGGCAGGGCGAGTCTTCTGACGCCTTTCGGCCAAACTAGAAGGCTGCGCCTGGGACGAGTCATCCATTTCAACAATCTCTAGATTGGCAATGTCAACATTGCTCATGGAGTCGGCAAGGGCACTACTTGAAGATCCTCGGCGTCCAAACGCTTCCACTGGGAGATCCAACTGGGAAGGAGACGCAAACTCGGATTGATTCTGGGGTGACATAGCCGGTACAGATGAGTTGTGATTTAAGAAAAAGCCAGAATGTTGCCCCATCATTTGCGATGGTGACCATGTTGGCGTTGGTTCGTCAGAGGTATCAATTGGAGCGAGGGGGCTATCTGCGGGTAGCGACAGCTTGCGAGAGTCCCAATCAGGATGAGAGTAGGTCGATGTTAGGGAAGGCATGGTGTTTGAAGCGTCTAACGCCGAGATTGATTCCGGACTTTGGCTATCCATTGTATCTAGGTATGTTGGGTATGGAATCTCGACAAATGGATTGTGCAGTTCGCCTGGGTACTGTTGAATGGAGAAAGGGTCGTTGAAGGCAGGGTATTCGCATAGACCATTTGGCGTTGAGGTCATCGCATCGATAGGTGCCGAGAGAGGGTATCCAGATAGGAGCAGGTTCCTCTCGATCCCTTCTCTTGAACCAGCCTGGCTGGTCTCGATTATAATTGGCACTCTGGACGAAA
This sequence comes from Venturia pyrina ICMP 11032, assembly GCA_000738655.1. NCBI lineage: Eukaryota > Fungi > Ascomycota > Dothideomycetes > Venturiales > Venturiaceae > Venturia > Venturia pyrina. The sequence goes on from JEMP01000008.1 coordinate 709,130, forward strand.
AGCCGGATTGGTTCGAGTAAATATCTGCATGGTCACTCACGCTACCCGAAGGGCTGCAAGACACGGACTGAGTCCTGCAGTCCTGATTCGATGGAACAACCGTTTGTGGTCCCAAAAATTCATGATTAGATGATGGAAGCGGTTGAGCTGATGGAAGATACAGGGCGTGCGACAAGTAGTGCGGGTGGTGTTGTTCCATCATAGCTCTGGCATTCATATCTTTCTTCAAGTCTTGCTTGACTTTCGCTCGTCGATTTTGAAACCAGTTCTATGCTAGAATTAGTATTGCAACGCAAAAGACCAAATGTATGCCGTACGTTGATTTTGTCCAGAGGCACACCGAGTTCGTCTGCGAAACCTTTCTTGGTGCTGGTCGATGGTTTTGGTTGTTGTCGAAACTGTTCCTCTAAGATATCATGCTGATCTTTGGTAAGACGAGGTTTCACGTCCGGACATACTTGCACTATGGGATGTGGGTGTTGTGGGTGATCCCACGAGCCTGGGGCACCATAAGAATTCATGGCGCCTTCGGTGACGCACTGGCAGAGCGTGTAGATAATGGATAGCGTAGTAGTGCCGTCGAATAATATGAAGACGCGCTGTTGACAATATCGCGACTTTGGGTGGAGATCAAACACTGGCACACACCTTGAGCGTCGATATTCGGTAGCGAGAGTCTGGTAATGGTGAAAGTAGAATTAAAGCGAAAGGGAGAAACGAGAGAACAAGCGAGCGAAGTGTAGAAGACAAGAGCGAATGTATTGACCGTAGTGGTCGTTTGGAATTAGAGTCCAGGCAGGATATTAAGGACGTTGAAGTTCGAGGGGTGGAGGGAAAAGCGCAGAGGAGGACAGAAGAGGAGGCAGTGAACTGCGACCTGGTCCCAGCGCCTTCTGACATGGTTTCTGCCAGCCAGGGCTGAGTCTCCGATCATTCGTTCGCTTTGCGAGTTTCGCCCTCACTATTTTTAGCTGTCTTCGGCTGCAGAACTGCCACCTGCACGAACTTGGACTTGTCACGTCGTCTTGCTCTCGCCCGAGGACTCTCTGTCTGTCTTTGGCAGAGCTTCGGGGCTGCTGTAGAGCTCTTCAGAGTGCTCATTGGCATACCACAGTACAGATCTGTTCCCTAATCCCTAGCACTCCCGCCCACGGACCGCCCTCTGTCGATGGAGGCTTCGGATCAGAGGGCAACCGACACCTCCGCTGATTGGCGACAAGGGCGCGGGAAACGCTCGTCTCTCTGTGAACTTGGCCAGGGCATGTCTCCACGGCGTTAGAACCGATGACCCGACTTGCTCTCGTCTTGCTGTGGCCGAGTACGGCGTGCCGACGTATATAAGGGCGAATCTACATGGCTTGCTGCGGGAGAAGGGGCATTCTCTCTCTCTCGCATATCTGGTTTCGCTCAGTTCAGACGACTCATACCCAGAGTTGAGGTTCCCAGCGAGTCAGCGCTGGCGCGTGGAGGAGATGAAGTGCCGTTCGCTGAGTTGACGCTGGCACAAAATCTCTGACGACCAGCCTCTGCTGCTACGAACGGCCTACCACCGGTGATCGTGGAGCTCCAACTCGTGCTCGTCAGAACCCTTGTTGATGCCGGGGACGAAGACATTGCCGCGGCAATCTGTGGTGATTCAGCGGAAGCTAACACCGATGAGCCATTGTAAGAGTGAATAGGGGCAAATCGTGCAACGACAGTGAGCAGTGCGAGTCCTGGCTCAGCTGGATGCAACTCATGCAAGGCATGCTTTTACTGCCTGAAGCCTTGGAGTTCCATCCCATCTCCACACCTGCATCAAAAAGGCGTGCCAGTGATGATTGATGCCACGATGATTGATGCCATGATGATTGATGCCATGATGATTGATGCCGTGATGCTGATTGCCAAGACTCTGGACATGATGGAGATCAACAAACAGCCGGGGCGCAGTGCGCGAACAATCAGAATCTGTGCATGGGGTTGACAGCAAACTTGCTGCGTTAGGTTAAACTAGGTACGTCCAGGTACTGTGTATGTCCACGTCTACTGTGTACGTCTACGTCTACTGTGTACGTCTACGTCTGGGAGGTGCCTCCACCATCAATCGTTCCGGCCTTCAGGTTGTGTCCAGCAACACCATGAGTATGGCACCAGGAACAAAGAATGGCAGGCAACAGACGCTTCTCCCTTTCGTCGCGATGCCGTCTGCGGTCAGTCGCCAATGAGGCTTCTCTGCGCATTTCCCCACCCCCGCCTGAACGAACCAAGATGATGTTCTTCGGCATTGCTCCTCCTGGACTGTCCGCATCCCATCAAAACCACCTGGCCCGACAAGCATTGGCAATTCTTCATCCTCACCGACAAATCATTTCTCAACACGAACGACCATCGGTCCAGACCATACGACCATCTTCGATCTCGCTCGTGCTTGTGCAGTTGTGCTAAGCTCCGTACCCCTCGACTCCATCTCTGGTCCGTGGCGGTTGTAGAACAAACAAAGCCAAACGACAAAGCCAAATCGTCGCCTGTGGTCAGGTCGTACCGTTCTAGGCACGGATCTTGCACCACTCATTCGTCTGCGTACAATCCTCTTCCGCGGGTGTCTCGCATGCGGGATTCTTTTCATCACCTCTAGTGGCTCGTGGAGGGCATGCGCTGGTGCGTTAGAAGACGAGACTTTGTACTGGCTAGGAACCTTTGTACCCGTACGACCAACCACTGGTACCAAGCAAGGAACTATGTCACTATTCTATTTCCGTCAACGCCTCACTCAACATCCTGCGTCTTTTAACGTTTCAGGTTTCAGTGCATACTGCAATGCGAGTTTCTTTCTAGAAGGACAAATCGAAGCAGAAGAAGTCATTTCTCGTGATGCAATGCACTCACAAGAACCAGAACAACGGAATGTCCCAGGTCCAACTCCTTGCTTTGGAGCACAGAGCTTCGGACTTCATTCCACCAAGGCGTCACAGAATTCCACACTAACATCACCAGTCTTCCTATCATAGTTCTTCAGTCCAACACTTCTCATATCTCTGACAATCCAATCCGCGCCCGCTTCCCTCAATTCCTTCACTGCGTGCGTGGTCGCTAATGCCACTACTCTGAAGCCGGCAGCTTTTCCCGCCCTCACTCCCGCAGGTGCATCCTCCAGGACTAACATCTCGGTAGCATTGGACAAGCGGAGTCGCTCGCGACCTAAGACATAACATGCAGGGTCTGGTTTGCCCTGTTGCACGTCTTCGGCAGTCACAAGATGCTTTGGTTGAGAGAGCTTCATGACTTCGATCCACCCGGTGACTAGAGGGCGGGTTCCTGAAGTGACGATTGCCCACGGGGCGCCAGCCTTCTCTAAGTCTTCGAGTAATTTTCTCGAGCCTGGAATCTCGACGGCATCGGCTCCGTAGGTTTTCGGAAGCAGGCCTTCCATGTGCTGGACATCTGGAGGATGGGTTAGTAAGAGCATGCCTTCGTTTTCGGGCCATGTATCAGCAGAAGGATGAAGTGGCGGTAGGAACACATTTCGAGATCGAGACTTGTGTGTACAGGGAATTTTCTCGCAGTCTAGTGCACTCAAGTCTCCCGTCGGGATTTTTGAGGGTAGTTTTGAGCACGAGCAACCCTCTCACAGCTCTGCTATTGATTTCTTTCCATGATCAAGCAATCGAGGGAACTTACACGGCATATTTGCTTTGGAAGGATCATATTCTTTTAATACATCGATGCTTCTCCGGCCATGACTGGTTGCTAGAATGACTTCGGGATCAACACCAAGCTCCTTGCCTATGCTGAATCAGTGAGCATATTTGGCGTCACTGTGCGTCTTGCGTATGTTACCTGATCCAGTGCTTGACGATAGCAGCGGTGGAGTCTATGATGGTGCCGTCCATATCGAATAGCTGTGACAAAATTAGAACCATACATAAATAATGGTGGCGATCGAAAAAGAGCGATATCTTTGTCTCTCGAATCTTCATGTTCAATCGTTGATTTCTCTGTGTATATCGAGCCTATCAAAACTCATCGCAATTTCCGTGTCAAGCCACCAGAAAAATAAGAGACTCGGTTACGGCTTGGAAAATTGGGACTGATTTTAAAGTCCTCGAGGTTTGATTCTCGCCTGTAGTTCTTCAGACCAATTGTTACTCACCAGGCCATGGAACAGATGTGTTTCTGCTGGGGCAGAGAACGAGGGCTGTTCTGCGATGTCTGGCATTGTACTTGCTTTAGATGTGAGGGAGGAAGATATCTTATCAGTAGATAGAGAGGAAGCTGCAATGTTTTTTGTATAGAGCCAAAGGAAAGATAGCTTCCTAATAAATTCTTGTCGATAGAGTATCGGAAGCATGTCCCTAAACGTGCCTTGCTGACCCGCCACCCGTCCTAACACCGAGCTCCGACCGACGCTAAGATATGAAATCTTGGCTCCATCTAAAAAATAATGAGGGAACGACCTCGACATAGACTTGATATTGCCGTACAACAAACTCAATCGCAATCATGCCTAAAGTCGGAAGTGCGTGCAATTTCTAAAACCTGTGTATCATCTACTAACAACATCTCAAGAACCCACCTCGAAACGTCAGCCCGTTCGGCTACGACACAAGATTGAAAAAGCCTCCGCAGCAAAACAGCGAAAAGAACGTCGCAAGGCAAAAGCAGATCCAACATGGCGCACACGACTCAAGAAGGACCCGGGTATACCCAATCTATTCCCATTCAAGGAGAAGATTTTGCAGGAGATTGAACAGAAGAAGCAGGCCAAGGAGGAGGATGCTCAAAGACGAAGAGCAGAGGCAAAGGCGAGAAGAAATGGCATTGTTGGAGAGGAAGAGGCTGCGGAAGCCGAAGAGGAGGATGCCGATCAGTTGAGAGACTTTGGAAGTGACGATGAGGGAGAAGGCGTGGATATGGACGTCGACGAGTCGAATCCCATGGCTGCGCTTTTGGCTTCTGCAAGAGCGAGAGCTGTGGATTATGCGCATGCTGGAGCAGAGGATCACGAAGCCATGGATGAGGACGATGAAGAGGAATGGGCTGGTGTTGAAGAGGACGAGACGAATGCTACAACCACAGGTCTATCTGGCCGAGGAGACTCATCGCGAAAGGCATTTGACAAAATCTTCCAGCAAGTCGTGGAACAGGCAGATGTTGTACTCTACGTCCTTGACGCCCGCGATCCAGAAGGAACACGATCGAAAGAGGTTGAGAGACAAATCATGTCTGCAGCAGGAGGCAGCAAGCGTCTTATCCTAATTCTCAACAAGATCGATCTAATTCCACCACCAACTCTCAAAGCATGGCTCGTCCATCTGCGTCGCTACTTCCCAACCCTTCCAATCCGAGCTTCCATGGGCGCACCAAACGCAAAGACATTCGACCACAAGCAGCTTACAGTCAAGGGAACATCGGAAGCCCTCTTTAAAGCTTTGAAGTCATACGCACAATCCAAATCTCTCAAGCGGTCGATTTCCGTGGGAGTCATCGGCTATCCCAACACCGGAAAATCTTCCATAATAAACGCACTCACATCGCGCATGGGAAGAGCAGCAGGAGCTTGCCCTGTCGGAGCCGAGGCTGGCGTCACAACGAGTTTGCGCGAAGTGAAGCTGGACAACAAGTTGAAGCTTCTCGATTCCCCCGGTATTGTTTTCCCAACAGCGTTGACTTCATCAAAGGAAAACAAATCGGAGGAACAGGCTCGCTTGATTCTTCTCAACGCCGTTCCACCAAAGGATATGGACGATCCGATGCCAGCTGTCACACTCCTTCTTAAACGTTTAGCTGCTTCAGAAGAAATGTTCGCCAAACTGCTCAAGGTATACGACCTACCACCGTTGATGAGCATGAATGGCGATGTGACCAAGGATTTCCTTATCCAAGTTGCTCGCAAGCGCGGGCGTTTGGGCAAAGGCGGTGTCCCCAATCTACACAGCTCAGCTCAAGCCGTCATCACAGATTGGAGAGATGGCAGAATTCAAGGCTGGATGGATGCGCCTGTGTTGAAGATCGCGCCCGCAAACGCTGCTCCTGAAGATGTAGCCGAGGGTGTTGACCAAAGGAAGATCGTCAAGGAATGGGCCGAGGAATTCAAACTTGAAGGCCTCTGGGGAAATAGTGAACCAGCGGTCGAAGAGCCGACTGCCATGCAGACTTAACCATCATCCGTTTGTTCTTGGTCGTGGGGTTTGGTGACTAGCGGCGTTTTACGGAGGAGCTACATGGAAAAGGGAACATGGCGTTTTACATTTCTCATGACTTGAAGATGTCGGATCCAATCGTCTCATGTATTGAAAAGAAGACCAGACTAAATGACGAATCACCCTTTCGATAACCACGTCTTCAATGTAATACCTCCAAAGCGAATTTTCCTACACGTTCCCACCAGATCGAAGCTCAGCGACTGAAACCCCCAACTACCAATCTCAAATTACCTATAGTACAGACTCGATTCTCTATTCCAGAGCCCCCCCAAACTCAAACCTAGTACTTTTCTTCAGACTGCCAATCACCCGATCTGGAGTGATTTCTTCCAAGGTCGTTACGGTGGTTCTATACACTTCAGAGCTGTATTCACCCTCGCTCCATCCATCTGTTCATCCTGTTTGAACTCCGTGGATATTTCTCATGGCGTTACTGGAATTTTAGGTGCCCTCTGTTTGTTTCTTGGATACAACGCGTTTCTTGCGTGGAAGCAACGTTGGCTTTCGGCGATGAACAAGTCTGTTTTTGAGACTTGGGTGCGCGAGTTTTGGGTCGAGGTTTGGGATGTGGAATGTTTTTGTTTTGGTGGGGTGGGATTGGATGTAGTGGTGTGTTGTGTTTTTGGATTTGATGTTTGATGTTTGTCTGGCTTGATAGTTGAGGTGGATTTGGAGGGGCTGGGGTTGGGGTATGTCCGTTCTTTTTCTTTCTTTCAACCGAGATGGGTTGAGCGCCGATGATGAACTCTGGATCTATTGTTTTGTGTTCCAGAGAGGAGGGGAGAGAGGGGTGGAAAGGGGGATATTGCAGATTAGTAGCTCCATCCAACAAACCAAGACCGACCTACCTTCATCTCTACCAAATCCGACCACATCCATCCCCATACTCTCCCTCTCCATTCCGCGAAACCGGAATTCGTCAAACCAAACATCAAAAGCCGCAACAATGACCAATCAAAATCCTAGATTAGAAAGAATCGTACTTAAAAAATCACACCCCGATATCCATAATCTGACTCTCCTTAATATTTCTCGGCACAATAATATTGTCATCGTCATCATCGTCGTCAAGAACAAGCCCATGCGCACTCCTGATATCCACAACCGTCGTCAGCATAATCCCGTCCATGGACCCGGTATACTCTCTTTCATGCAACCCGAATCCCTTTCGTCCCGTATCGTTGTCATGGGAATCTGGATTCGTGTCTCCTTCTGTGATGGAGGGGACTCTTTTGTGGCCGCCGCTATGCTGCCATGCTTTTGATCTTCGGCCGCTTGTGTCGTCGGAGTGGGGACCGGAGTATTTTGAGTCGCCTTTGGAGCGTGGCCAGGATTTGTGGAATAAGGGGCGGAGGGTGGGGACGCAGGCAGCCATTATGACGATATTTTGTTCGACACTTGGTGGGGTTAGTTTTGGATGGGTTGATTTGAGAGAGGGGGGAGGGAGTGACTTACAGGCCCCATAGAACCAACGGTACTGGGTTCCATACTTCGTTTGTTAGTTTGGTTATTTGCAATGTAGTGACATGGGAGTACTCACATGGATCTGTCGCGTCCGTGAAGAGGTACAGATTGGTACCTTTCACGATTGTGACGATTGCCGAAAGCATGGTCATGCTCATTAGTATACACAAGCCAATCTTGGTCGATTGCTTCATCTGAAGCTTCCAGAAAGCGGCGATGGGGACTACGGCTAGCACGACATCGGTGAAAGTTGTATACGCGCACAGCCAGTACGAAAAATCATTCAGCCTCTTGGGGTTCCAGCATGTTCCGGGCATCGTTTTATACCACAATTTTTGCATGGGGGTACATTGCGCGAAGACCAGTACAATTGTGATCATGGCGAAGGTGATCTGAAGGATGGTCATGCCGTAAAGAAGGCGTGTGCGAAGTTTGCTTTGGTTGAGCAGTTGGCAGATGAGAATTGTGATTGCTAGATTGGGAAAGCTGAATGCCGCTAAAAGAGCTGTCAATGAGTGTCGCTTGAATGATCATGTTCAAAACTCACCAAGGTTGAAAGCTATGGAATATTAGCATGTGAAGACTCTCGACAGTAGATTCCAGACATACGGTATCCCAAGATCTGGTATTTCGCAACCTTGGCCATGTGTGCCATCCCTTTCTCAGCTATAACTGTAGCTGTATGTCGCCCAAAACCCAAATGTACTCCATAGTGCACAAAGGCGGAAGCAGTGATGCTTAGCAACAGTGAAAAAACGATGAAAAAGTCATCCCAACCAATGTAGTTGACGAGCCGAAAGCGAGTGAACAACTTGAATAAAACTGTCAAGATAGCGGCTCCAGTCATTATCCACGCGACAAGAATGACTTCGCTTCCTCGATCTCCATCAACATCCCCATGGTCGCTCGCCATACTGTGGGAGCTGTACAGCGGATCGCTTGCAATGCACACGAGCTCGGGAAAACTCGAAATCGAGCGTTGGGAGACGAAGCTTCAAAGAGGGGGTTTGAAAATAGCATCCAGGATACCTTATAGATCTTTGACTTAATATCTATTCATATGATTACAACCATGCTTGAAAAGGTATTTATGCAGACAATTGTCCGCCGGACAGATAAGCGAGCCACATTGGGCAGACACCTGAAGATCAGACTCACACCTCGGTAAATTCGATTCCGTAGTGAGGACGAATATCAAGCGTATGTTTGGACATCAGCCTTGCTCAAAATCGAATATCGTACGAGCAAGGCAACCATACAAATGCAACCGCGACATCGTGTTGTAAGACTGCGACCTCTGAATCGGAAGAGGATATCTGCTCTCGTGGCTCAAGGTCTGGAGATGATGTCTATTGACGCACAAAGCTCAAAGGAAAGAAAATGCCGCTCTTCAGTCCTATTGGCAGATCGCTACACGTTCAAGAAGACCAACCCAGGTCGCACTCTTACCTTGAAACTTCCCAGGAAATGAGTGATGAAGGATGAGAGCCACGCTTTGCGCTCTTCCAGCATCGGCGACATGTGTGGCCTACGGACTGTCTCCTTGGGTTTGCTCAGTGTGTCTTAGAATCAAGGCTCGTGAAGACCAATACCTTCAAAGAGTCTGTGCTTTCGAAGAAATCGGATGATCATTGAAAACATGCACCATTGGTCTTTGCTGTGGTGGATGTTTCCCTGCACCTCATTATTACTGTATATAGCAGTATCAGGGTCCACATGATGATCTTCATGCGATTTCGACCAGGTTCGAAAAATTCCAATCAAACCTGGAATCCATTGACCCACCCCACTGAACAAGAAGATTGTGAAACTACATCTATTCATCAACGACTCGTAGAGACGAGCAGACTGCTCAGTGGGAACGAAAATCTTACCTCATTCATCGTTCAGCTTTCCAGTGGATGCAGTCGAAGCTGAGAGAGACCGTGCCTGGAGAAGTTCATGCTGCGGAATACCCGAATAGGAATGAAATCGAAAGACTGCGGAGGTGGAGTATCTCGGAATTCAGCTTCAGATCAGATCGAAATGGTTTGGTGGCCTGTACTATCGTAAGATTTACTAGTATCATCGCGTGCACTTCCATGTATACACAGTAATATACTCAGACTCTGAATGCGTATCCGTACTTTAGTGGCCAATAGTCGGGCCTTCTTTCCAGAAGCTTAGTAGATTGACATTTAAAGCAACCTGCATACTATGATTGCTATCCCGTCGTAGTACAACCTCGCTCGTTCGGACAGTACACGAAATGGATACGACGACCGTGACATCGATTGTGGCGCAAATTGCCGCTGCTGGGAAAGCCTATGAGAGCCATGAAGTGGGATCGCGCGAAAGCCTGATCGAGCTCAGCCGCAGTTTGATCTCAGCGCTTGAGATTCCCAGCGAATTTCTACAGCGGAGTTTCTGGGCAGAGGTTAGTACCACACAATGGTCAGCAACAAGGTCCAGAGGTTCACAATATTATAGCCAGCTTTGGCAGCGCACTGCAAACTTGCGGGCGATGTTAAGCTATTCCGGTATCTCAAGGACGCTGGCGATGAGGGTCTGGCTCCAGCGGAACTTGCAGAGAAGACTGATGTTGATATTTTCTTGTTGCAACGCATCGTTCGGCATCTTGTCGCTATGAATGTTGTCAGCATCCGCAATGGCAGGATTTATAGAAGCCACCTGAGTGATGGACTAGCAGCAGAGAACTACAGGCAAAGTATCGACTTCTGCTATGACGTAGCCCGGCCTTCTTTCAACAGCTTCCCCGACTTTTTCAAGAGCAATGGCTACAAAGTTCCGGGGGATGCGAGCAAGGGGCCCTTTCAAGCCGCCCATAAGACCGGTTTGCCTTTCTTCGACTGGCTCGTTGCGACCCCTCCACACCTGGATGACTTCTCCGCCTTCATGTCAGCCTACCGTGCCGGCAAAGCCAACTGGTTTGACAAGGGATTCTACCCAGTCGCTGAGCGTCTCATCGAGGGCTTCGATTCAAGCATCAGCGAAACGCTCCTGGTAGATGTCGGGGGAGGCCGCGGGCATGATGTCGCCATGTTTGCAACCGAGCATTCATCGCACCCAGGGAAATTGGTGTTGCAAGATCGGGAACCCGTCATTGCCAGCGTGACAGACAAAGCAAGTCTTCCATTCGAGAGCCAGGCACACGACTTCTACACACCTCAGCCAATCAAGGGCGCAAGAGCATATTCGTTGCATTCCATTCTACACGACTGGGATGATGAGCATGGCGTAAAGATACTGGAGAATTTACGACCAGCTTTGGTACCGGGCTACTCTCGCCTTCTGCTCAACGAGATTGTCTTGTCCGAAGAGCACCCGACCATGGCTGCGACGTCGATGGATATGATGATGATTGCCCATCTCGGTGTGAGAGAACGAACCGAAGCAGATTGGAAGGCAATTATCGAAAAGGCTGGATTGAGTTTCTTGAAGGTGTACACCTACCCAGGTGTCGCTGAGAGCGTGATTGAAGCCGAACTTGCTGATGATACTCAGCAAAAAGTCGTGGTTGAATGAATGGCTTAGGAGGAGATGGGAAACTGAAGTGGAGTTGATGGCGGAGGAGCAGGAGTGAGAAAAAGTTGAGAGAGATATCTCAACGCTTATGCACACTTGCACGGATGTAATGACGGATTTATGCAAAACAGACACGTGACCCATACTTGCCCATTGGCATAGAAAGTGCTAGTGGAGAAGCATCTTACGAGTAGCTTCAAATTCCATCTTACGCCCGTAACTAAATCTTCAATGTCTCGGATTTAGAAACGAGGAGTCCTCTTTTCTTGAGCCCAACGGGATTGTTTCCGTTCAAGAATGTCCAGAGATGAGGCTGACCTGTGAGTGACCGAGGCTTCGAAGCATTCTCTTGGCTGCAGATCATGAATGGGAGACGAGGCCAGAAGGCTATCTCGAAAGTATGAGGCTGAAATCACTTCACTTCAAGGTGTGGACAACAAGTTTGCGGGGGCGACACTTTATCACTTCCTATATCCGAGCAGAGATGATCGGATTTACAGCCGGGCAATGCGTGTATGGATATCGATATAACCTTGCTGATGCTTGTAAACATATTTAACAACATCTAAGTAAACAAGAGCCTCAAGGCCAACCCTCGTCGTCCCACCAGCCTTAGACTCATCATGCTCATCGGAACTCTCCTCCCTCACACCCCCACCGCTCAAAGCCAATTCCCTCCCAACCCTTTATGAGAGCGGCCTGTTCACGTCCAAGCACAGCACCAACGACGTACACCATCTGGAGATTGACGAGTTAATTGCCATGTGGCCAAGGTCCTCTTTTCATGTCAGCAAAGTAGGCGTTTGCTGTTGATGAATTCAATATGAGTTAATAGCCCAAATGGAAGACGACTTACTGAGGTTCAAATGGTCAATATACTTGATCCAGTACGTGATTACAGCATAACCGAGAATCGACATATACAGCTTGAACACCAGAGCTCTTTCTTGCTTGGCAGCAATCGAGGAATACCAATCATACCATTTCGTCTTTCCATCTTGTCGTTTGGAGTGCATGATGGACGATATCGTCCTCGGTCGATCTTGGTAGGTGATTGGAAATGTGGCTGGAAATCAAGAAACCTGCAATTGCAAGATTATATTTGGGTTCTTCCAATCCATTATTGCTCCGTCCAAGATTTTGTCACTGATCTCGCTCTTTCTTTAAGCTCTTGTGAATACATAACTAGAAGTGATGCGGTCTTGGTAAGCGGCTTAAAGAAATAACGCGCACCCCTGCACATCGCTCATCGAGGGGGGGCATGGCGTGCTACGCGTCAAGTGTTAACGCGCTACCATAAGTAATGATTTGCCTGAGCAAGAAGAGAAAATTTAATCATGTGGGTGATGCTTTCGACTCCTAGCGCGTAGTACACTACTGTGCCTAAGATATACTGATTGAAGTAAGCCAAAATTGATGTTCAGCAATGCTGGATTGATGAGAAAACCAAGAACTCGGCTCAGTACAGCGAGCATCAAGGTATAAACCCACGTGTAATGGGGATTCTGCCCCGCATGACCTGCTGGCGGATATGCCGATCTTGCCGTGCCTACGTCGGAAGCTAAGGTCAAAGTGGTATCTGCAGATAAGAGGACCACAGCTCGAATGGGGATTGAAAGGTCGCGATGTAGCTTGTCGATGACGTGCGTGTATGCTTCGAAAAACATATACCACGTCAATTGAGAACCAGATGCAAACAGGTATTGCTTGAAGACTGACACAATGACATCTTTGAAGAGAAACAGCGACAGTGTGCTCGATAAAGGCTCATCGAAGAAGTCCAAGGCTGAAGACGGCGAGGCTGGCATGAATAGTATTGGCAATGGAAATGACACCAAAGGCCACAGAACAACGAAACAGATTCTCCTCAATGCTTTCGACATGTCCACAGTTGGTCATTTGTCGCCAGGCCAATGGAAAAACCCAAAAGACAAGTCGGCAACAAAACGCAGTCTCGATTACTGGATTGACTTGGCAAAGCTTCTTGAGAAGGGAGACATCAATGCCCTGTTCTTGGCGGATACTTATGGTGGATACGATACCTATGAAGGAAGCCTAGACAATTGTATCAGAAGGGCAGCACAATGGCCTGTCACTGATCCCACAATTGTAAGCACAAAATTCAACGAAAGAGAAGACTTCGCTCATCTTGAACAGCCCATTTCGGCGATGGCAGCAGTAACTACCAATCTTGCCTTCGGCATAACAGCATCTACCTCTTTCGAACCTCCATTCCTTCTAGCAAAACGCTTTAGCACTCTCGACCACTTGACCAAAGGTCGCATTGGCTGGAATATCGTCACGTCGTGGAAGAAAGCTGCGTTCAAAGCCATAGGTATCTCAACACCAATCGAACATGATGAAAGATACAAACAGGCCGACGAGTATCTTCGCGTTCTGTACAAGCTCTGGGAAGGCTCCTGGAGCGATACTGCTCTAGTGGAGGACAAAGAAAACGATGTCTACGTTCGACCTGAGGAGGTTCGGGAGATACACCACCACGGCGAATATTACAACATTGATACGAGGCATATTGTGGATCCCAGTCCGCAAAGGACGCCATTTCTATTCCAGGCTGGAACTTCACCGTGAGTATTGTCCATGAGAGCTGATGTGTCCGAAAGCTCACAAGATGGAAGAGCCGGATCTTCCTTTGCCTCGAAGCATGCCGAAGCCATATTTGTCACAGCGAACAGCCCCATTGTCCTCCGCCCCAAGATAGACAATATCCGCAAGCTCGCCGCTGCTGAAGGCCGAGATCCACAGTCAATCAAGTTCTTCAGCACCTTCACGCCCATAATTGGGCACACAGATGCGGAAGCGCAGGATAAATTGGAGGAGCTGAAGAAGTATGCCTCCACCATCGGTGGTCTAGTCCTCTTTAGCGGCTGGACAGGTATAGATATATCGAAGCTTCCACTTGGCAAAGAAATCACACCCGAAGATTCATTGGAGGCTCATAAAGTGACGAGTGCTCTCTCTGGAACTGTAAATGGTACAGTGACATGGACACCCGAGAGTGTAGCTGAGAAGGCATCGATCGGTGGTCTTGGACCAGTTGCTGTCGGCAGTCCAGCCACGGTCGCAGACGAGTTGGAGAAGTGGATCGAGGAGGCAGATGTTGACGGGTTCAATTTGGGTTATGTGACAACTCCTGGTACTTTCGAAGATGTGGTAGAACTATTGGTTCCTGAGTTGAGAAGACGAGGACTGTATGGGCAGCCGGGAGAGAGGAAGGATGGGTTGACGGCGAGGGAGAAGGTCTATGGCGAGGGACAGGCGAAGTTGAGAGATGACCATATTGGATCTAGATATAAGTACGATGTTTACAAGGAGGAGTTACCAGTCGAGGAGGGATCGGAGGAGAAGTGGTAGAAGATACCTCCTAGTATCTGATGAGTTAGTACGCGACCCGAGAACGACGCGTGCCAAGCAAAAGATTAGATACTAGTAGTGCCTACCGTGCCTAGTCAGCGTACGAAAGATTAGCGAGCACAGAGCCTCTACAGCTTCGACATATCAAACCCACCAACATCTTAAGTAGAGCTGGTTCGGTCCTCTTCACCGACTTCGGTTTGTCTCGAGAGATTAAGCTCGGAGATAGTTCTACAACTTCTACATCTATTCCTCGAACAACGATTGGAGGTCAAAGAGGAATCACACTTATGATACAAAAGTTGAACACCGTCGTTATTAATTGGTTTGCATGCGGGCACGATTATGTTGGCATGTGGGTCACCGTCTATATGCTCCCTCATCCCTAGGTCGATGCTATAGTCAATTTTAGGCTCGAAATAAGCGGTTTCCATCGACGTGTTGAGTTTAATTATAAGCTCAGTTCCTTCATTGGTCCATCAGCTCTCCCTATCCTCAACACATCATACATACCACCAAGCAACGGCACACCACAGACACGATAGTATAATGGCTAGCACAGCAGACCATAAAGAGACATCGGGCCGTATGGTCTTCCGTTAAGTTCAGGCTGAGTTCTAATCCCGGCGTGTCCCCCTAGTTCTCTCCAATTCTCAGTTCGATCCAGAATCGTATCATAATCACGTTTCACTCCCTTTCATTTCCATTTCAAAATCCGAACCTACATCCCACCAAGTCATCAAAAAGAGCATTTCAAAAGCAATTCCAACATCAAAAACAAAATAGCCAAACATTCCAACTCTTCCCAAAAAATCCTTTCGGGGAGTGGAGTTTGGGAAGGGTTTTAGAGATCAGCTTTGGAGTTGTATTAGTAGATAGGTTCAGACGGTATAGAAAATAAATTTATAATTTCACAACTACTCCTAAGAACTATCGCGGTTAGTTATATACGATTCCCGTGTTTACTACAGAAGAGAAGAATCGACTTGTGAAATCGTAGTTGGGGATTCGAGGGAAAGAAGGAATGGAGTATTATAAAGGATACCTGAGAAAAGTATAGATAGATACTTATAGCAAATAGAACCAATGATAGTATGTATATAAGCCATCCACGATGCAGCCGAAAAACTGTTTGTCCCTGTTGCAAAGAAACCACGATCCCCCCCTAAAACCCGAGAATATCCTAATACCCAACGCAAAACGCCAATAGCACTACTTGTATCCAAAGCACTATTTCGGAAAAATGCATACTATCCAAACCTTTCTACATCCCACCACCACCACCGCCACCACCCCCACCGCCACCGCCATCCACCACTTTCCTCTTCACCCCCCTCGGCCCAACACTAGCCCAACTATTATAACAAATACAAGTCTTCTGACTCTGCCAAACCCAAGGCATCTGATTCATCCCTGGTCCAGGCCCCTGCATCCCGGGAGAAATATCCTCCATAACACTCCCACACCTCGGACAAACCCTCAACCTACTATCCTTGCTGAGCGGTAATTTCCTCACAACATCAACGACATGGTTCTGATGCCACCTCTTCGTCTTGCTATCATCCGTCAATCCAAGCCATGAGATATCGTGGAGGTATATTTTGCCTTGGTCGACGTGGGAGGCTAGGGTGTTGAGTTTGGTGGTCAGCATTTCGGTGATGCAGGGGCTTAGGATGCTGGGGATTGTTGCTGTGAGGAACATTTCTCTTTCGTAGTCTTCGCGTTTGGCGTCTGGGATGCCGGCGTTGCGGTAGGCGGTTTTTACTAGGGTGTCCACGTCCATCAGGTATGTTTCTAGCGGGAGGATCGATATGGGCGTTGCTTGGTAGATTTGGAGGAGTTTGTTGAAGGCCAGTTTTTGTTCGTATTGTAGACTTGTTTTGAGACCGTTTGTAGAGTGGATCATGCCGTGCCTCAAGGGTCGAAATATCATGCGCAAGAGAATTCGGGGGATTGAACAGAGCAGGATGAGGAGTGCGGGAGAATGCTCCTTTAACATGTGCTCTCGGACCCAAGCAAGGTCCTTTTCTTTGTTGAGGTCGCCTTCGCGGGTGGCATGGCGAATCTTGTTGTGAAGAGCGAAAAGTTCTTGAAGGAGGTAGACGCAGATGTCTAAAGACCATTTTACGAGGCCGACTAGGGACATGGCCATCTCTGTCAAAGCGTTAGTAAGCAGTCATTGAAAGAGAAGCGTCATCCTCACCTGCTCGTAAATTTTCGTTCGAACGGAGGTTCATGCTTATACACAAGGAAATAAGTCGAAGATTGATAGTGATCCACGCAAGTCTGGCAGAGAGTTTTCGTGGACCCTTTCTGTCAGAAGAGCCGAGAGTACTCTGGATACTCACGCATTTGAAAAGAAGGTGATGACGGTAGAGACCAGGAATTTGCTTCTGGTTATCATCGGACACGAAGTCAAAGTTGACGGTCAGGAACTTGCATGCTTTGGTGAGCAGACCGTGAGTCAAAGCTGAGACGTTCGAGTTAGCTGTGGTTATAGATGGTCGCAATATTGACATACTTTCACTTAAATTCTTGGGAAGAATTGAGAGCAGATCATCAGTGCTCTTGTATTGCATAGAAGCAGAACTATGCTGAAGCGCCAGTGCAGCCGTGACTGACCCATACCTTGCTGCTTCGAGTTAGCCATATCCGCCGTCCGGTGGACGATCAACTCACGATCATCTTCTTTGATGTCGTTCAACGAAGTCGGCATATATTGTATCTTTTCTATCTTGACAGCACCATCCAAATTCAGCATAGCAACGACACACGCGTTTGGCGAGAATGTGGTGTGCAAATCTAGAACCGCGTCAACTAAAGCATCTTCATTGGCAGGAGCGAAGCTTACATGTATCAATATTGGCAAACGCAAACCCACTTTGGGGCATGGTATGTACTTCATCGTGTTCGTCGTCGGCAGTGACAATCTCCATTGTATCCCTATATCTAAACTGTATCGAGCCATCGCTCATGGTAAACGCAAACATGGTATGGTTTCTGATCGAAGCGGCATTTAGAACAGCGGCGTGAAGCGAAATATCCGTAAGGCGTCGAAGGCGGGCGCGATTCTAACAGTGTATCAGCAGGTGGGCTATCGGACCAAGGCACTACTTACTCGAGAGGGAATTGCGCTGCAAGCCTTCTTTTTCACCGAAAGCAGATCAAAACAATGCGCGACCTTGTCTTGCAGACCAGTCTTCAGTTCCCATCGGCAGATGGCGCTGGAGAGCTGCCCGTACTGCTGCATCGAATCTATCATCTCCGATGATGAGGGTGTGACGGTAAATACGGCCATGACAGTCCGCTCGCTCGGCTCTTTTGTGCCCTGCTCCGGCGCATGAGGAAGCAGCTCAAGATACGACAGCTGATATGACAGACTGTTATCTACACTCGAAGCACCGTCCTCGCCCTGAGCACCCGACGACAAGCCAGCTGGGAAGCATGAGGCTACTTCTAACAAGGAAGTGACGATAAGTACCGGACGCATAACATACTGCGGCTGTGCTTGCGGATCTTTGTTATCTGGCAGATTCCAATGGAAGCTGATGCTGTACAATTTCAATGCGCCGGTGACCTGGTGAGCGGCAAGTAGTAGAGATTTGTCTGTGAACAGTCAGATCTGGATTTCGAGAACCGAGCTCGATGCCTTACCAGCATTGGGAGCGAAAGACGCATGCGTAAAAGAAGACTCGACGGCAATTGCAGGACCCTCAATTTCAACA
Source organism: Venturia pyrina ICMP 11032 (assembly GCA_000738655.1). Lineage (NCBI taxonomy): Eukaryota > Fungi > Ascomycota > Dothideomycetes > Venturiales > Venturiaceae > Venturia > Venturia pyrina. Next base: position 727,404 of record JEMP01000008.1, read on the forward strand.
TTCGTCTCCTGCCATTTGCCGTCTCGCTGCTGGAACAGCAATCGAAGCAGACCACTCCGAGTCAAGCACACCAAGGCAGATTTCCCCTCGACTGGATTATATGGACCAGGAGACATGTGATGGGACATGAAGAACTTCCAGTCGTCCCCCTGTCGTCTCGCATTCCAGAAGATGCCAGACTGGGTAGTGTTCAGTAAGATGGAGGCGTGACATCAAGATGTTAGAGGTCGACATACCTTTTGAGTATGAGGGAAAACCGGCAGCCAATGCAGGCCAACCAAGGAGCTCAGCTCATCGTCTGGATCATTGTTGGCAGGCCTTACTAGCATCATCTGACCCAAGGCGAAGCCTGTCGAATAGATCAGGATGCGACCACAACTGTCGACCACGGTCAGGTCGTTTCCCATATGGCTCCATGTTATATGGGCAATATGATGGTTTTCGGCGATGGGAGGCCATAATGGGATCGGCTTTGCGATGTCCCAGGAACCATCTTTCGGATCTCGAATATAGGTGTATAGATCTACACCCTTTCCGGCCTCGCTTACAGCAGCTATGCAGCCAAACCTCGACCAGGCGATTTTACTTGCAGAGAATTAGAAAGAGGGAGATATTGGAGAGGGGAGATGACTGAATAGAGGAAGGATGGAGACACGCACTGGCAACAATTGGTAGCGGCAAGATGGTCGAGTCGCTGTGGCAGACGTTTCGCCGGTGGAGAGGGAGTTATGGCGACGTTGACATGATCACTTCCATCGCCAAACAGATCTTCCATCAACTGGTCCTGATGATCCCCATCCATGATTGATATTGATCCTGATCTTGATCTTGTTATGGATCATGTTGATGGAGACATGGAACGCAGGTTTGCTCCTGGAGGTTGGAGAGGCTTGGGGCAGCATGCCACTGACTCGTGTGCCATGTCCCGTCTGTTTATTGTTTGGATCCCAGGACCAAGGAAGGATTGGCGGCTCCAAAGCCAGCGGGTGCAGGTGCAAGTGCAGGTGCAGGTGCCCAAGCCAGTGCCAAAGCCAGTGCCCAAGCCAGTCCCACCCCCCCAGTCCCCTCGCTTTTCCCGCGAGTGCGACCGACGACATCTCTCCGTCTTCAACCCTCCGTCCTCTCTCCGTCTTCAATCCTCCGTCCTCACCACCCACACTCCTCCATCCTCTCTCGACGCGCACCCGGCGCGCGTTCTTTTCGCGTCAATGATATGGCTTAAACACAAGGCCTGCCAGCTGTTGTCAATCACGAACAAAGCTGCTCCTGCTGCCTCTATTGTCCCGACGGACAGCACCTTCTCGACAATGAAGCCCAACACTCCCTCCACAATGCACGACGGCTATGAATCCGACAATAGCTCGCGATTGAGCGTGCTCTCGCATTCGCCCTCTCCACCGCCTGCCGACAACTATCCTCGCGACTATCCTTCGCCAGTCTCTTCAGAGGACTCGCAGCTCTCAGAACTCGCCTCAACCCCCAGCCCTGACGACATGTCTAACACTCCCCGATCCTCGCAAAACAGGGACAATCCGTCGCCAGCAAAGAAACGGAGGCTCAACGAACCCAAATTCAAGCCTTGCGAACATGTTGATATCTCCTCTGGCGAAGTGTCCGGCGACGCCCAGATCCAACTGGAAAGGCTGCTCAAGGTGATACACAAGAAGCGCAAGATTGTTGTAGTCGCAGGTGCTGGCATCTCCGTCTCTGCTGGAATCCCCGATTTTCGCTCCTCTACTGGTCTGTTCAAGACTCTGAAAAGCGAACACAACCTCAAATCCTCGGGCAAAGATCTTTTCGACGCTGCCGTTTACAAAGATAACGATTCAACCACGACTTTTCACACCATGGTTCGCAGTCTCGCTACCACTACAAAATCTGCCTCTGCAACACCGTTCCATCATATGCTCGCCACGCTTGCTCACGAAGGTCGATTATTGCGGCTTTATACTCAAAACGTTGATGGAATCGACACCTCGCTCCCACCCTTGTCAACTTCAATTCCATTGGAGCGCAAAGCACCATGGCCCAAAACAGTTCAGTTGCACGGCAGTCTCGAAAAAATGGTGTGCACGAAATGTCACCAAACCTCAGACCTCGAACCTGAAATATTCGACGGCCCGGTTCCACCCACGTGTCCAACCTGTGAGGAGTCCGACGGAGTTCGCACTCAGCATGCCGGTAAGCGTTCACACGGGATCGGTCGCCTGCGACCTCGCATGGTGCTTTACAACGAGCACAACCCCGACGATGAGGCTATCGGATCGGTCGTCAAAGCCGACATGAGGACGCGTCCGGACGCTTTGATTGTTGTGGGGACAACGCTCAAGGTGCCTGGCGTGAAGCGTATTGTCAAGGAAATGAGCGCCATTGTTCGCGACCGCAAAGATGGGGGAATGGCTGTCTGGATCAATAACGACGACCCACCCAAGGATCTGGAGTGGAATCTTGTTGTCAGGGGACCATGCGATTTTATTGCCACAAGTGCGGCATTGAAGAAATGGAATGATCCGGATCACGTGGAGGTGACTGCTGAGGAGGTGGAGAGGATCAAGGCTGGCAAAGAGGTAAAAGTTATCATCAACAACTCTCCGTCGAAGAAGAGGCCCCTCGATCGGGCCACTGGTGTCCCCACTCCAGCTCCTAGTCCCATTCTTGCTCCAGTGGACAGCAAGAAAAAGCCCAGCACAATTCAGACCACGATTGCGCCGAAGAAACAGCCGACGAAGAAAACCGCGACAGGCGCCAAGGCGAAGAAGCCTGCTGCGACCAAGAAAAAGGCGGTACCAAGAAAGGCAACGGCGAAAGCCAACACAATCAAATTCCCAGCATCGAAGCCAAATATCCAAGTCGTGGCGAAGGCAGAGAAGCCTGCCAAATTGCCCATGGTGGCTGACATCAAAGCTGCCCCACAGAAACGAAAGGCCGGATCCAGTGAAGAAGACCCACACATATTTCAACCCGTTTCCCTATCAGCGGCTCGCAACAATTCGAACCCTCCATTCAAGTCTCCACATCACCAAACAGTAACACCAAGGAAGAAGTCCTACAGCGATGAAATAGGTCTTCCTCTGGGCCAATCCGAAATACCAAGCAGCCCATCCTTGCCAGCACGGCCCAGTTATTCTCCCATCAGCTCGCCTGTTCGCGAAAGTGCCGAAGAGCGAAATCGAATCGTCACCCCAACCGGACCTATTCCAAAGGGCATGGGCGGTATTCTGAATTGAAGGGATGGAGTTCTTGGCGTCATCTCTATCACGCGTTGGATGGCACATTGCATCAGAATTGCTTGTCCACCATTTTCTCCCTTTTCGATGTAGCTTTATATGTTTGCGTTGGATTCACGAGTATCAGGGGCAGGCATTTGCAAACTTTTCGTCGTCGATACTATACCCGCTGCTTTCATATGGCGATATGAGTAGCTCAGTCATCGCACTTCTTTTCTCTCTCCCCCCAGATTTCTACATTTTAGTCTTGCATCGTTACGGCGTTTGCGCATTTTTTTCTTCCCACTGTTCTGTTATGTATAGTGGAGTCTTCTGCTGGAAGTGGAGGATATCCTTTGGTTACACGTACGCTCCAGGTGGGATTGCTGGAGGAGATGAGCGCATGGAAATGGATGGATGGATGCGGTATAATAGATATAGCGCTGCTAGTGGCTGAGACTATCTTCTGTAATCAAAGAGGCTTGTTTGATTTGCTCATGTCATGGCTCTTATCGTATAATGAATGGCTTGTGTCTGTGATTCCGATGGCCTGTTCGAAAATGGGTGCCTCACTTTCAGCTCGCTTTTTATAGTCTCCTCGCGTCGTACTTTGTGGGTTTTGCCACATATTCTACGATGTCGAGTCTTGATTGAGAACTTGGTTATTTGGGTTTTGGTGTTGTGGGGGGGATAACCATGAGTTGAATACAAGGCGTTTCTTTTTGGGATTTCGATTTTGAATGCCCTTTGGCTTGGGGAACTTTGAGGTGTTTGGATGGATTGAACGTTGGTTGTGTATTCATGATCCTTGATTCTTAGTATTTTTCTGGCGGGTTGGATGGTTGGCTTTTTCTGTTTGGTGGATATTTGGATGTACGTCTACATAATACGGAAATTCTTGGGACGGAAATTTCTGGTACGAAAATCACTGCCCTCCTATGATTGTAATGTTTGGTTTTATTTTGTCGTTCTTTCTTTCTTTCCTTCCTTCGGCATGTCTTTTTTCTCTTTTCCATTTCTTCGTATGTTCATGAATACACGAATCATTATGACCCTGAGGTATCGATTAATCGATCCCTCATTAAAACACAACTCCGCCCTGTCGTGCCTAGGACATCTAATTCCTGTTTCCCGAATACATGAGTCATTAGTTTTGGCATTTTTCTGTGAGTGTTTTCTGTATATGGGGAAGGGAAGGGAAGGAAAGGGAAGGGAAGGGGAAAGGGAAAGGAGGTATTCGAATTTGAAACATACCATTCGTAAACAACACGCAGCGCTTTTCTGTCTACCGAATGTGAAGGGTGCAAACTCTTTTGACTCGGTGATTGGGGGACAGGTATATGCTGTTTCGGTCGTGGTGTCGCTGTTTGGAGAACGCGTGGCTGGGGTACCTATGCACATGCATTTGTCAATAACTTGTGACCTTCTGTTTTCCAAATGGTACGTGAATCTCTCTCCCCCCCTCCTCCTTCTCCTTCCAGTATTTACAATAAATGAGAGTAAAACTTACATTTTGCCCCGCTTATCTCCATTGCGGTGTTTATGTCCCTTTTCCATCCTGTGTGCTTTCTTTGCCATTCATCCCATGCATGTATTCCCGGCCATCCATGCCTCCATGGCTTGACCGGTTTGTTTGCGGCCGGTTTAATCGAAGATGGCGTGGTCGAGGCTGATATGGTCGAGGTTGATATGGTCGAGGCTGATATAGTCGAGGCTGATGTGGTCGAGGTTGATATGGACGAGGTTGATATGGACGAGGCTGATGTAGTCGAGGCTGATGTGGTCGAGTCTAGTATGGCTGTATCGCCAGATTGTACTTGATACTTCTCGCAGCAGAGAGGAACACTTCGGGAGGGTTGATTGCAGGCGAATGCTGCAGATGTAGTTAGGGTAAAGAGGGCGATGGGGAGGAGGATTTTCATTTCGGTGGTTGAGAGGGGTGAGAAAAGACTAGGGAAGGAAAGGGGGGAAAGGTTTGGGAAGGAAAGGAAAGGAGATGTTGAATAAGGAGATGAAAGAATAGGAAAGCTGACTGTCATTTTGATTGAGGGGGACTTTGAGAAGAAATAATGTTTGCGTGCATTTTAACGACTCTGTTGACAGATATTGTACCGTCGTCGTCGATGTTGCTGAAATGATGGGGGTCAGTTGTTATTCTTGTTGTTATGGACGGTTGGGGTGAGCACAATTGTTACACGATCCAAGCAGCCTTCAACGGCTACTTGTTTGACACTTTTGACTTATACCGCTACGTTAAAATTGGTGAAGAATAATCCTGTGCTGATCTGAGTTCGAAAATACTCACGGCGAGAGCAATGGTAACAGTCATCATGGAGGCCATGAGGGTCAGTGACCAAACAAGAGAGAGCGCGTTGTGCCTACGCTACCAAAACGGGTCAGCAACGCCAAATAAGAAAGGTGCAGGATACCGGAGATTCGAAAGCAGTCAATCTGCCTTCTGTTGAGGAATAAATATGAGTATGCCTAACGATCCCGGCTTCAGTCGTTGTTCTCTTCTTCCAATGGAAAACCTTTTCTAGAGTAGATTGGAGACTCTGGAAACCTTCTGGTCTGATCTCACCAGAAGAGTTGAATTGGGGATACTATACTATCCCGTACTTGACAATTATGCTTTCCTACTGGTATTCTCAGTTCGAAGAATTTGGGAAAGCCGAGAGTAATCAACCTGCTCTTTGCCGAAGAAGACAGTTCTTGATGCATTCTTGGATTCCAGCATCAACTCCCACCTCTTCGTTGACACTAAATCAAGAATCAGTACCGGGTACCCAGACACTGAGCACGCCGCTCTTAGTAGTCTTGATGCTCTCTCTAATCCCCTCACTGGCCGCCAATACACGCAGTACCTTCTTGAAGTATCGATCTACGATTTTGTACCGGACGTCTAACCACACACCTCCCTCATCTCCTCCATCTTGTTGTTCCGCAGCCTGATCATCGGAGGCTCCCATTGGCATCAAAATGAATCGTATCGACTCTCTCGACAGCGGGAGCAGATTGAGTGTTCGCACTGCAGGGCCACTGAACGCGAACGTCTCGCTGATTTCCATGTTGAGATCGAAGGTCAGGAAATGTGTTGTTGGATTTTCGAGTGTGTATGTGAGAGCAATCAGAGAAGAATCAACGCTTTCTGGAGCATTGACCGCGTCTCCATCGATAGGCGTAGTTGGCTTTGGCGTCGATACCGCGGCCAAGACACGAGGCTCGCTATTAGGTAGAGTGTAGGAATTGACCGGGATTGAGCTTGTCACCGCTAAGCTTCCTGCATCCGGTCTGCGCCATCGGATGATCAACCCCAGATCTACTGTGGTCGCTCTCCGATCTTCCAATGATGCTTTCCTGATTTCAATCACAAAGTCTCTCGGGATCTGCTGCTCAGGAGCGATCTCGGTGTCGCCTTCGGGGTGGTCATGCTTCGTCCATGTCAAGGTCGCTCCGCCACTCAGCGTGATGGTGTCCAGTTGGAGATCCTCAATTATAAGTCCCTCATAGGCGAAGCTGGCAAGCAGGGATGACAGATGCCATCGCTGGGAGATTCCTCTAGCAGACTTGTCTTCCTCAGAAGTCGGTATCGATGATGTGCCGAAAAACGTAGGCCATGGATCTGGATGAATCCGTGGTTGCAGATCATAGTTCGCCTCGAATGCGCGCGTGATGTTTAGGTTCTCTGTACGAGTTCTTGAGACAGGTGTCTCACGGTCGCTAAGAAGGTGATAAAGCACTTTGACCTCGATGACATATTCCGTAGGCAGTGGGGGCGTAGTAAACTCAATTGTCTCCGTCTTTCTTGCTCCAGCAACAAGCACGCCCAGGGGATGTCCCGGCAGGTCTATTTCCACGTTCTCGGTTGCCAGCTCCTCCACGCCAGACTTCCCGGACGACAGCCAGATAAAATCGTTGGGCCCGTCGCGCGTCAAGAGTCTAGCCTCTAATGTAGCCTCCGTGTCTTCCTCTTCTAGATTGGCCACTTCGATGTCAATGCGGATCGTCTCATCTGTGTAGAAGTGCTTATCAATACGTGGAAAAGTCATCTCCATCTTGGGTGGCCTGGGCAAAATTTGAACTCTTGGACCATCTTCCCGGTGTATGCGGCGGTTGCCAAGTCCTACTGCTCCCTGCTTCCACCACAAGGCTACTTCCTGATCATCTTCTGGTCTTGTCGAATAATTCAGAGCGAATTGACTTGTGGCAATGGAAAGAACAATCTCGCTTGCCTCCACAGGTCCAGCTTCTCGAAAGATAAGAGGAAACTCAAGGACAATGCTTTGACCAGCTGCAATTGTAAGGTCCGCCTGCCCCGAGTATGACGGCGGTGAGCCAGGCTTGGTGCTGTCCTCGAGTGATAGGGATTGTAATCTGAATTTTGATGGGTTTAGCACAGTATCGACTTGATTGTGCTGTATCAGAATGTGGCTGACCAAGCCTTCAAGCTGAACAGTAACTTCGCTGATTCTGACAGGCGCGCTACCCAGATGCGCTCTAGAAGTGATGGTCAATTGAGCCAAGAGGGGTTCTCCAGCATTGCCCTCCAGACCAGCGAATGCGATGGAAGTAGAGACTGCGAGGCATTAGCAAATATTGAGGTCCGATTCTACGAAGAGTCAACGCACGGAAAGACGCGACTTTGTCCGCCGATAACTCAATTGTAGCGCCTGGATATTGTGAAAGGGTACTGCTCTGCGGCAACGAGGCTGCGCATTCAAGAAGATCGTATTGCCGTTTCCGAGCTAGCGGTAGAACTTGAAATGTCTTGTCAGAATAGGTCCAATCAAAGGACTGCAGGACACATTACCACTATTGTAAAGCTCGAACTCGGTTGCCGCAACGACTTTGGCATCACCAACAATCTTTGCACATTCGTGAAGGTTGCGTGTAACTTCATACACCAGTCTCCACCATTGATCGCGTCTCCATGCCATTTGTTCCCAGAGATGGAAAAGAGAGCTCAAAGCCTCGTCGTGTTGCTGTGTCCTCATGAGTTCTTTGGCTTTATCAAACAAGACCTCGTCGGTCGCTCGAGGCTGGGCGCGCAAGTAGCTTGCCGCTTTGTCCAAAGCATTGATGATATCTTTGGAGTGGTCATAGCCCTGACGCCCTTGGAGTGGATTCTCGTAGTGTGGTTCTGGGCAGAGATACGTCTCGTAGATGCCATATCTACTTGCCATTGCCGATGCTGGCGATTGTCCTGGAGGCGTGCGATCTTCCTCGGGAATTTCTAGTGCTCTACGACGACGTCGCCAAGTGTACTTTGCAGCTTGCCGCCACCAATATCCAGGTTGATGCAGATGATGCCATGGGGGGATGCGCTCACCAGCTGGTATAGATTTCTCTAAGGGAGAATAAATTTTGACTTCAGCTCTGTCCGGCTGCGAGAAGACAGCAAGATGAGACCGTCGAATCAACTCGGCCATTATCCGTGTCCATCTCGATTCCCAGGCCTCCCAACCGTAATTAGACGTGCCCTTCCCTCTCCTGTCGATCAACTCCCGCCAGCGGTCCCTATAATTCTGCCATGAGTCCACAGCAGTAGTTGTCACATTACTCCAGAGAAGACAGCGAATGATGCGGAAAGCCACAGTATCAGCCAAAAGCCGAGCTTCATCCCACCGTGGGCTCCAACTCGCCGTTGTCTCGAAAATACCGTCTGGCCCGAGCAATACCTCCAAGCAAGAATTGTAATGTCGACAGGCAGCGTCCATTTCCTGGCGGAACTCAGCAAATATGCCTAACTTAAAGTCATATCGGACTGCCCAGCCAATGGCTGCCAGAGTCTGTGACGTCCCACGAGTAGGAGGCGCTGTTGGTAGAGGAATGCTTCCGCGGTTTTTCTTCCGTCTAGTATGCTTGGTGAGGTCTCTATAATATTCGACACACACAGGTTGCAAGGTGGACAGTAATGATTCGACAAATGAGGCAACCTCCACTCTGGAGGTACTTGGAGGCATGAAGAAAAACCCCGTCTTGGGATCAAGCCCAGTCGCGCGCCTGATGTTTGCCAGACGATCCTCGATGTCTTGAGCTTGTAAAATGGTCTTGTCGCTAAGCAGAACCACAACATAGCGAGTCTTGTACTCTGAACGGTAAAGGGACGCTTTGATGTTACTGATCTCACTCTTCAGCTGGTTGTCTAGCAAGCTGTTTCGCGCAGAATCTGAGGTGAAATCGAAGAAGGATACGAATACGGAGGGTACGAGGTGCTGATGTTTGGCAACCCACAGGGGAGTCATGACACCGTCTGGGAAGAGCGGAGAAGCTGGAGTGAGCGGTGATACAGGTGAATGAAGGATCCATGGCGGCGGAGACTTGGAATTAGTTGAGGCTGGAGGGTCTATTCCCAGAGCTTCTGAAGGAGGACTGGCCTTGTGAGGTGGTAGTGCGAAGTCCTATATTTGCTTAGCTCTATGGCTCTTTCATATATACACACCGTGTTCCTGACCTACCCTCCCAACAGCTCGGAACTTGAAGCCTTGTAAAGTACTCTTGCCCTGGATTGGTTTGCTACTCCATTCCTCGTCACTCTTCTCACACCTGCGGAATTCTTCCAACAAAAGCTCAGCTCTTTTGTCTGCTACCAAGGGCAACTCCGACTCAATCTCCGTTCCCGGGCCCTCATATACGGGTGGAAAGCGCGTCGTTTCGTCCGGAGGAGGACTTTCAATGAGTCCAGAGAGCACGATGAGAGGGAGGTTGTGGGTGACGTAGTCATTTGGATATCCTTCGAATCCAGTATCCATTTGGACGGTATTGTCCATGTTGCTCAGGCCTCTCAAGGCAGAGTCAGCGCCTATGTCTCTTGTCTTGACAGTTGATCATGGCATCGCGTGGAGTTTGTCGAGGTAGCAGGATCACGATTGAGGACTGGACCCTGGATTTTTGTCTACGATAATTGCTTCGAACCTGACCCCGACTGCCCAAGGCAAAGCCTCGTCTCTGCACATAGTCACTCGAGACACTTGAAAACTCAAGCAAAACGAATCCGCACACGTCCTAGTCATTTGGTTCTTCGTTCAGCAGCCCGCGACCAGAAATCACATTCAAAATCCTCTTGCGCGCATCAGTTCCGCGTCTTCTGAACTATGGCGCAACAACGCGAACAGCAATTCATAATAGGCGAATTTATCGAGAAGGTCAAGAAGCAGAGGCTGGGGAGAGACAACCGTACGCGTTCTCCGCTCGTATCTAGCTGTAGCCATAGCTAACAGCCCCTCAAAGCATATGTTTACGACCATACGAAGCCTATCTCCAGCAATCGCGGCAACAAGCTCAATCGAAATGCCAAATGTGTCCATGAGGGCAAACTGAACAATTCTACTCTATTTAAACAGGTAGAATGTCTTGCTCCAAGTCCTCCTTCTTCATATCCTAATTCGCTTTTTAGACGATCGAACATGCGGGTTTCAAGCGCGACATTATTTCTGTCAATCCACCATATTACACTCCCGATGGCGACGTGATTGAGGACGAGAGCGATGTCGACGACGATGACGAAACTTTGGAGGAAAACATTTACAAAGATGTCAGAATAGAAGGTAGTGACCTCTGCCGTCCACTATGGCACTTTTGAGCTAAACCAGTTGTACTAGAGCTTCTCGCACCTCTCACTGCCGCCTCCGACCTTCCTACCCATCCCACCTTATCATTGCCATACCGAGAAAAGGGCCTCCCAGAGCTGATAAGAAATGCGGAAGATATGCTCCATCGTGAGCAGCGGGTGCTGTGGAAAATGAAGAGGCTGTTTACAGAAATGCGCGGGGATTCTCAATGGGCACCAGTTAGCTTGTTTCACACACCTCACGATGATATAATGATGGGAATCCAGCGTGGCAGCATGTCTTCGGCAGCAATTCCGGCAGAGGTCCCTCAAGCGCAGCAATTTCAGGAGCCATCCAACGCAAATGATTTGGCACAAGCTCAACAAGAGGATGCACACATGGCAGATGATGTTACCATATCTATAGAACCTGCGACGAATGGAGGCGCGGTGGAGAATGGACACAAACCTCAAAACGTTGAACTCAAGGACCACGCAATTCCTTCTACCAACGGTGCCACACCGAACGGCATGTCAGGAAATCACGTTACCAACGGTGCGACGCTAATATCAGAGGACGCGACAATGGAGGACAGCAGCTTGGCGCCGACAATTGAAGAAGGTGGTGAACAGGCAGACACAGGTACATCAGTGGGAGACGCAGACTCTACTACAACACCAGCTCACCGCATGACGACCCGCGCCCAGGCGAACCAGCCTACCCGGACACCATCTTTGGCCCGATCGGTGTCTCCTAGTTCGTCAGTGCCAGTAATTCACCCATTTTACGAATTTCCTCCGTCTGTGGTCAGAGAGCTACGGTCAAACGTAGGCCTTCCTCCTCAAATGGCCGACGAGGCTCGTCTCGCTCTCACGACATATATATCTAAGCAGGAAGAAATTGTGAGGTCGTGTAAAGAAATGCACTCGGGTTTGTTGAAGGCGATGGAGATGCGCACCAATGTCTGGAATTGGACGAAAGCCGAAGGACATGTTGGCGAAATGAGCGACAATGAGGACTATGTCGATCTCGAGGAGTGGGGTATAGATCCACGAGATACGCGGATAAAATATGTCAAAGGACAACAGGAGGACGAACAAGAAGCTGAAGAGCAGGAACGAGTGAAAAGAAATCCTCGGCGGGTCGGTAGAGCGGCAAAAGAGTGATTGGCTCTTGGACAGAGAATATCTAATGATGCAGGCCGACAAGACGAATATACCAATATCGACCATGAAGACCTTATCCATATCGATCTTGAAGCATTTATCAATATCGTCTAATTGCTGGCTGAGGTGGGTGGGAAGAAGGGGAATTGACTACCCGGCGAGGCTGACAAACAAGCTTCGTGCCGCGCTGATCGATCGACGCTTTCTCCACACCCGGAAACGTGCACCCCAAGAAGGTCGTTCATTCGCCAAGCAAACAGGTCAAGCTCGTCATATACTGATATGTTCCCAGGCTACGCAAAGCCAAGATACATGGAGCGGCCTCGGAAGCTACTCATGAGCCCGATCTCTTCAAGAACTCGTCAATGTTTTGCGACTGCGCTCTGTTCCTGCCAGCTATAAACCCATGCTGCGCAAGGTGCCAGCTGTGCAGCAATCTTCACCTGCTCCTCCCAGTCCGACAAGTGACATCTGCATGAATCAATAGCGCAATCCTTGCACCTCAACTTCATCACTCGTGATCATGTTCGGGTCCTTCACAATGTCTAGCCGGAAGGGATTCCCTACTTCTTTTCTCCTGTTACAATTGCAATTCATTGCATCAACTACAGCCTTGTCGGGCTTCCCGGGAGCATCGAGTTATATTGCAGGTGCAGGGTTTCCTACCAGCGCCTTCTCAAGCTACTATTTCCTGCCCGCTTCACCAACCCAGGAACCTCAACCAGCAATACACGATCCCATTTTGAACATCACATTCCCATATAATCTCACCAATCCGGATACCATTCCAAAAAACGATCCCGACCCAGTGGTATACCCGAGCCCAACAGCCTCGCTTTCTCCAGCCGCTCAACAAACTTTCATCGCTCAGGTCATTGCCAATGTAACCAAGGTAATCAGCAGCACGTCTGGCAGCAATTGCACCATCTGCCAGGCTGCTCTAGCCGCCGCCCAGCCTGCTGCACGAATTGCACCGTCACTGGTTCCCAACGCCTTGATCAGTGTGTGCAAGTCTTCCGGACTATTCTCCAATGCCACGTGTGAGGAGAACTACGAAGCGACCAATTTTGGAGCAATTTGGACTCAAATCCTTGCTCTAGCTGACGTTAAGGGACAAGATGGACGTTACATTTGCAACAGCTTGAGTAGTACCTTCTGCCCCAGACCGCTGACTTCGCCGCTCAATACAACGGGCCTGTTTCCGAAACTGAGACCTGCGAATGTAACAGTGCCAAAAGCGAGCGGAAAACGCGTCAAGGTCCTACACATATCGGATTTCCACATTGATCCAAGATACAAGGTTTCATCAGAAGCGAATTGCTCATCCAAGCTTTGTTGTCGCAGTAACAACGCCCCTGCAACTGTTCAGATCACGTTTCCAGCTCCAGCTTATGGTGCCTTCAAGTGCGATACGCCTTACGATCTCGGTTTTGCAGCTCTAGCCGCGGTTGGACCTTTGACTGGTACCGCAAAAGGCAAGGAATCCTTGGCCTGGACGGTCTACACAGGTGATCTTGTCAGCCATGATCCGCAATCTCAGCTATCGCGAGCATATTTGGAGTATTCTGAGGTCTCTGTATACGGGATGATGAAACAGTACCTCACTGGTCCTGTTTTCGCAGCCCTTGGCAATCATGACAGCAACCCTGAGGCCATTGATGCGCCACATAGCTTACCTGGACCACTTGGTCAGCAGCAAAGTTGGAACTACGACCACGTTGCTGGGCTGTGGCAGCACGAGGGTTGGATTGATGCGGCTACTGCTCAGGAGGCGAGGACGCATTATGCTGGATACTCTATCAAGAGTCATTATGGCCTTCGGGTCATTACTTTCAACACAGGTAAGCTTCAAAGCGTTCGATGTCGGGTTTCCAATGCCACCCTGGATTGATCAAGTCTGTCTCGCCGAGAGATAGCTTAACTCTATAAACAAGCTTGAATCGAACTCGATGGCGCTAAAGTTCCGGCAATCTTGAAAAATGACATTGCCAGAAATTTCGCTCGTTCGATCTCGAGTTGGGGCAGCGCCTTCTGGTTGAGACATTTGCATGTGCAGATCGAGCGGACAAGAATCGATGAATCTGCGGTGGTGCTGAACCAAGCTCTCTCGCAACAACGGAATTGCCAAGATTCTATGTAATCGTACTAACAACATTTAAGACTTCTGGTATCGGTCCAATTTTCTAAATTTGATTAACACGACCAATCCTGACGATTCGGGAATATTCAAATGGATGATTCAGGAGCTTCAGTACGCTGAAGATCACGGAGAGCGGGTCTGGATCGTGGGCCACGTTCTGTCGGGTTGGGATGGCAGCAATCCTCTTCCCAACCCATCAGACCTCTTCTACCAGATTGTCGCTCGCTATTCTCCCCATGTGATAGCGAACATCTTCTTTGGTCATACTCATGAGGATCAATTCATGATTTACTACGCCAACAACGGAACCACTCAAAATGCAGCCAACGCTCTTTCAACCGGCTGGATTGGACCATCCGTCACACCACTGACAAATCTGAACAGCGGCTTCCGCTTGTACGAAGTCGATACCGGCGATTTCAACATCTACGAAGCGTACACATTTTACTCCAACGTTTCAGCTTACAGTGCTTTGAACCAAACGGGACCGACATACTCCATTGAGTACTCCACAAGAGATACATATGCTGCGCAAGCTGGCTGGCCCGCCACAGCCCCATTGAATGCTACGTTCTGGCACAAGGTGACGGAAGCGATGGAGAAGAACATCACTCTTGTTAGTGTTCAAAACTCTTACCAGGGGAAGTTGAGCAGCAAGAGTCCCAACTGCACAAGTGCTGCTTGTCAGAAGGCGAGAATCTGCTATATGAGGAGCGGCAGTGTGGCACTGGGTAGTCAGTGTCCTCAAGGGTGAGTCGAAGTCCCTTCTCGCTTCCATCAATGCCCGAGCTAATTGCAAGTCGGTCAGATTTGCAAGTGTCCAAAGTGCCTTTACTGGTAAGAACTAAGCCCTCGCGAGTAGTTGTTTAGCTGTTCTAATTATTCGGGAGGGGAGGAGAGAAGTAATGATGTACGGGAAGAAGTCCATGTCAAGACGGGATTGTTGGACATTCTCGATACTCCTGTGTTTCGTAAGCAAAACGTGTGGAGATTCTTCTTGTGAATAAGGGAGATGGAATTAAGAATGAACCTTATGAGCATATCAAGCTGTCCATCCACACGGGTGACAGTTGTCGTTCTTGTTTTATGCTTTGATAGACTGAGCTTCATTAGGGGCTGGTTACTGGATTGGTATTTGTGATTTCTGGCAGCGTGCAGACGTGAGCTTCCCACGTATTTAGCAGTTGCTGTGTCGTTTGAAGGGAATCGGTTTGTCATTGTTGGGCACAAGTCTCCAAGGTCCATCGGATAAGGAGGGTGGTTTTCAAGTGCCCGCAAAAGTCTATTGAAGTCTTCCGACGCCCGCAGGTCAAGGACTATTGATGAATCCCCGCGGCCGAGAGTATGCGTACCTATCCTGGTGTGAGCGTATGAGGTCCTATCTCGGAGGGCAACATGATGAACTACGAGCACTTGCGAAGATAACGAGTGGGAATTGAATTACGAGTACCCCTCGCGTCCCCCGCTAAGCCGTCTCTAGCCGAAGGTACAGCCAGTATAAACGATAGAACTACACAGTACCTGCAGTCCCTCAGCCTTGGGCCTGAGCCACCAGTGACACACAGTTTCATTCCTACCCAGTCACCCAGTAGAAGCCACAATAAGGGTCTTGAGATCAACAATGGCGACTTCTGGCTCCAAAACGTCCCGCTCTCTCCTCAATTCAATCTCCTCCCCAAGAAACATCACCTCACACACCAGAACCTCTCATACTCGGAGCTCAAAGTCACGGAACTTCACTATGTCTACTATTGCCTCATTCAAGGTCCCAAAGATCTACAACGAGCCCAATGTATGTCTTCAGTTGTCGTTGAACTCTCGCGTTATGTATGGCAAGGCTGCTAATTGCTTTTCTAGAAACACTACGAGAAGGGGTCGGTGGATCGACAGAAGCTCGCCGACGCCGTTGCCGCCTTCAAGAAACAATCTCCCATCACAGTACCAATTGTCGTTGGCGGAAAGCAGGTAGCTATGAATACCCAGCTCCAATTGAACCTGCAAATACTGACCCACGAAATGCTAGATCAAAGGCTCCTCCGTCCTAACCCAGTCCGACCCCTCCTCCCACGCAACCACAATCGCTTCCTACTCCAACGCGTCCAATGCCGAAGTCTCAGCTGCCATTGATGCTGCCCTCGCAGCAAAGCAGTCATGGGAAGGGCTGCCGTTCTCAGACCGTGCAGCTGTCTTTCTCAAGGCTGCAGATCTTGTAGCTGGCAAATATAGATATGACATTATGGCTGCCACAATGGTAGGCCAGGGCAAGAATGCATGGCAGGCTGAGATCGACTCTGCAGCAGAGTTGGTTGATTTCCTGCGGTTCAACGTGCAGTATGCCGAGGAGCTCTATGCCCAACAACCACAGCACAACTCTCCTGGCGTGTGGAACCGAGTCGAGTACAGGCCGCTGGAGGGCTTCGTATACGCGATCACACCTTTCAACTTCACAGCCATTGCAGCCAATTTACCTGCTGCACCAGCATTGATGGGCAACGTTGTTGTCTGGAAGCCATCTCCCTCAGCGATTGCCTCAAATTGGCTCCTATACACCATTCTACTCGAAGCTGGCCTACCACCAAATGTCATTCAATTCGTTCCTGGTGATGCAGTTGAGGTCACAAAGACGGTTCTTGCACACAAGCAATTTGCATCTCTACACTACACTGGTTCCACGGCTGTCTTCCGAAGTCTGTATGGCCAGATTGCATCAGGTGTTGCAGAGGGTAAATACGCTGGATACCCACGTATCGTAGGTGAGACTGGGGGCAAAAATTTCCATCTTCTCCACTCATCCGCCGATGTTTCCAATGCCGCTATCAACACTGTTCGTGGTGCTTTCGAGTACCAAGGCCAGAAATGCTCCGCCACTAGTCGAACTTACGTGCCAAAGTCGCTGTGGCCCGAGTTTAAGAAGCAGCTTACCTCTCTCACCCAGAACCTCAAAGTCGGACCTCCCGAGAATTTCGAGAACTTCATTGGTCCAGTCATTCACGAGGCTAGCTTTAAAAAGCTATCTGGTGTCATTGATGCTGCGAAGGACGACAAAGATCTTGAACTATTGGTTGGAGGCTCTTACGATGGATCTAAGGGCTACTTCATCAACCCAACTATCTATGTTGCAAACTCACCCTCTCACAAGCTGTTCTCCCAGGAACTCTTCGGACCAATCCTTGTCGTCTATGTCTATGATGACCAAGGTGCCGATCCCGTTGGCGCTTTCAAAGATATCTGCAAGACTATTGACGAAACCTCAGAATACGCTCTTACTGGTGCTGTCTTTGCGCAAGATCGAGAAGCACTCAGATTTGCTGAAGATGCATTGAGAAATGCTGCCGGTAACTTCTACCTCAACTGCAAGTCTACTGGTGCTGTAGTCGGACAACAACCATTCGGTGGAGCGAGGGCGAGTGGCACGAATGAGTAAGTGGAATTTCCCTCCAACAATTTTGATAAGAGGAATGCTAACAACCACAACAGCAAAGCGGGAAGTGCCAACATTTTGTCCAAGTTTGTTAGTATGAGGTCAATCAAGGAGGAGTTTCTGCCTTTGAGCCAAGTTGAATACCCGAGCAATGTTGTTTGAGCGAGTTGGAAACTCTGTGCTTGATCCCCGGCTTGTGGATACGACTAAAACGTTGAATGAGATGAACATAGAATAATTGTATGTACCATGAATATGATGTTTTATGGATGATAATCAGGAAGGCCCTGGGAATTTGTCCTTGAGGAAGGAGGCTTTTGGCATTCTTTGTATTGATTTTGACGTGATGAGTTGAGAGATTATATTATGCGGATCGGACTGGAGCATGAGAAGTGGGAAATTTAAGGACGAGAATTTAATACGAATTGAACACTTTATTCTACACTAAGGCGAAGTGGAATACCTTCTATTATAGATTGGACTGGGCTTGTGGTTGAGGAGGTGTCTTTACCTATTTTGTGAATGATCTATCCCTGATGGTGTTTGTTGACCCTGTTCCCATGAAGAGAGCCAGTGGAGCGAGAGAGGGAGGGAGGGATTGAGGGAGGGATAGGGAAATAAATATACCAGCTGGGAACGCGAAGATGGAAGAACTGTGAGAAGGAAATAGTAGAGTAGGATTTTCTGTTTTCCTGCAAGGGGAAGGGCAATGGAGAAGGGAAGGAGGTTGCGAGGGGAGGTTGGAAATGGTGGGTTGGTGTTGGGGTTTCGGGCATGGAGATGGATGTGGATGTGGATGAGGATGAGGGGGGATACTGGAGTTGGATTTTGAGGCGGAGTGGAGTGGAGTGAGATGGATGGATGGATGGATGGATAGGGTATAATGGGGCTTGAAGTATGACTGCGTGGAAATTGTGGCGGCAGGGGGATGAGTTTGTTTGTTTGTTTGGGCGGGGGTTTGAGAGGAGGGGGGAGGTTGTATCTTTCTTTCGTCCTCTTTGGATGGGGTATACTCGGTTTCGTTGTTTGGAAGCGGGGGTTGGGTATTCTCCTTATTTCTGCTCGGTGTTGGAGATTGATGTAGGATGGATTCTTGGATTGGGGATATCGGGACTCGGAGACATTGAGGGTAGTTTGTTGGTTCTGTGTGTTGAAATGTACTTTCCTAGTCTGTTTGGTTGATGGGATTACTTTGGTTGTTCTTTATTGTTGGACGCATGGAAACCAGTCGTCCTATTTTCTTTGTAGATGTACCGATTATACATGACTTCGTTAGGGTAGTATATTACGCCACCGAGTGGCCACACCCTGAAAATCGAAAATCTTGAAAACTAAAAACTTTACCTACGTCTTTCCAAGTTTACTTACTATACTAAACCTTTCTCGATTTTTAAAAGAACCCGATAGGAAATTCTAATAAAATTTAATTAAATTTCCTAGCTATATAGATACTACGTTTCTATAAGTCTTCGAGTTTTTAAGTTTTTTATAATATTTAGTCGATAACTTCCTCGAAATATATTCTTTTTCCGATAAACCTAATTATAATATTCTAGTATAAAATCAAATTCTATAAAAATTATATAAAACCCTTCCTATCGTACCTCGTATCTACTCTCTAACCTTTAAGAGTATTATCTTAAAGTTTACGGTATATTATTAGGTCTATATTCTTCCCTACGTCTTCGCTCCGCCTCGACGAGCCGCGAGAATAAAAAGAATAATAACTATAATAAGACTAGGTAGGAAATAAGGTTCTATAAAGGTAGAAATAGCTTCTATAGGTTAGTATAGATATACTACGAGTAGTAAGTATTATAATACGGTTTCTAGGTTATTAAGAGATAGCGGATAGACTCCCTCGTATTCCCTAGTAGGGGATTATAGATAAGATATTATTTTCTATATACGGGCGGAGTAGCTAGAGCTAACGCTAGTAGTTAGCTAGTAGTTCTATTAGGTATATATCTAATTATCCGTCTAGGATTTAGTAGCCTAGGACGCTACTACTATAAGAGTATCTTTTATAGTTTTCTCGTTATATATAATTCCGATCGTATCGTATATTACTATTACTTCGCTCTTAGTAAAATATTATAATTAATCCTCTATACCTTACTATCTAACTATTAGGATACTATTATTCACGATCTTTATAGCGTCTCTATATATTCGCGGTCGGAGTCCTAGAGGGTAGTAGGTATAACGCTTATTAGTTAGTATCTATATTTATAAGATCTAGGTCGCCCTAAGTTAGTAATCTACTCCTAAATAATTAAAAGGGCTATTAGATCCGTCCTACTAGATAACCCGGTTCCTAAGGCTATATAATTAGCTTAAGATCTCTACCCTAGCCTTATTAAGAACTATAGCCTACTACCCTAACTACTCCTTACGAGCCCGTTCCTATTAATATCTATATAGAAGACGTCGAGCGTAAGACCTACGTTTCTACTACCTTAAACTTACCTTTCCGACTCTTTATTTAGTACCGTTACTAATTAATAACTAGACTCCCTTTCTCCTCTATATACTTATCCTTACTATAGAATCGTCTAATACTAAAAATACTAGCTTAAGCGAGCCCGTAGCCTCCTCTTTTATCGGCGCCTTCGACGCTAAGATCGACGCGATCGATAATACCGGCTATAATAAGATCCTCGTGAACTACCTCCCTTTGATCGAGAAATTCTTCAATTTTTTTACGACTAGTTTCGAGAATACCGCTAGTAAGAATAATACTAGCCTAGAGTTAATCGAGGGTAAGATTAATAAGGCGGATATAAGGAGCCTCCGCGATATAGTATTTAC